>JAQZBX010050444.1:0-19681 GCA_029593785.1 Cabassous unicinctus | reverse complement strand
CCAGGATTTGATCCTGGCAACCTCCGACATGGGAGAGAGGCATCCTGCTGCCTGAGCCACCTTAGTTCCTGGTTTTTCAGTGTGTCTCGTCTTGGCTGTCCCTTGTGTCACTCTCCTGTTACATCATAATCTTGCGGTTCAGCGGGGCCTGACAGCACACCCACATGCGGGACCTGGGGTCCTCACCCACTTGTGAGGCCTGATTGCGTACCTGCATGCCTTCTATATTTTTCTTTTTTTATTTTTACCAGGAGGTCCCAGAGATCAAACCCAGGTCCCTCCATATGGGAGACAGACGCCCAACCATTTGAGTCACTTTCGCCCCCCTGGTCAGTTTGTTTTTGACAAAGTTATCAAGGTAATTCAACTGGGTGAACAATATGTTTTTCAACAAATGATACTAAAACAACTGGATATTCATTTGGAAAAAATTAATATTATCCCTTTTCTGATACCATGCATAAAAATAAACTTGAAATATATCATTGACCTAAATAGAAGCACTAAACTGATAAAACCTTTCGGAAAAAAATATAGGAGAAAATCTTTGCAGTTTGGAGGTAGCAAAGAAGAGGAAGAAGGAAGGCTGAACCCTCACAGACACAGCCACCATCTTGCTTCAACATTTGGCAAGTGACTTTGGGTGAGCAAGTACCTCTTATTGTACCTTGAGTTGGACTTTTAGGGCCTTGTGATGGTAAGCTTCTACGCCAAATAAATACCTTTATAAAAGCCAACAGATTTATGGTACTTTGCATCAGCACCCCTTTGGCTGACTAAAGCATTATCCAAATGAGGGAATATAGGATAGTCATTGTACTCTTTTTCAACCACCCTGTGACTTTAAAATTTTCAAAATAAAAAGCAAATATGGAAAATGTTAACTTGTGTTCCATTTGGGTCCTTAGTACAAGATGATCAATTCAAATTCAGTGTTTATTTGAAAGTTTTCCAAATTAAAAATAAAATGATCAATAAAAAGAAATATTTAACTTCAAAGATAGAGCTAATTTTATTTTTAAAACTTTAACAATTAAATGCTGCATTCATAAAGAGACTGTACTTAATACTTGAAGCATTTCTTAAATTAATAACCATTGTGCTTTGCTGTAGTGGTAAATAAGCCTGTTTATACACAGCCTCATAAATAGGTCACATTCGATAAACTTCAGATAGGACTAAGTGGCTGTAACTTTCCATCTTATCATAATATGAATATGCTGAGAAGAGAACTTTAATAGGTTTGAAATTAAGACATTTCTTGATCCCTATTCAGATTCTGACATTATTATGTCAGATTAAATCCCTTGACAGTCTAGAACAACATTCTACTGCATTCTTGCCAGAGAAAAGGCCATTCATTACTCAGTAAAAATTTATCTATCCTCATTTTAATCACAAAGCAATACCTTTCTTCTTTACCCTTATTGTCTTTCATCTGAGTAACTCAAAATGTTTTGCAAAAGACAGTAATATTATCCATTACAAAGAAAAGAGAAAGGAGGTGGTGCTGGGTTTACTGTGTTTCAGAGTCACACCCAGGAGGACTGAAGCAGTGGCTACAGGAGTCAGCAATCTAAAACCTCTCTGAAGTGGTGCAAAGTTACAGTCGCTTAAACACAATGCCCATTGTGGGTTAGTATTCATGTTTCAGTAAAGTTTCTCTTAAGTTTATTTTCTGCAAAACCAAATACCAATAGGCCTTTCACAAGACATTATGCTTTTCAAAAGTGAGCTTTTAAACCTTGATATGAGAACTCTGATAACTTTCAGTGATTTACCAGTGTTGAAGCCCACATTAAGAGAAAAGGTGTGTGGGAAAAATGTAAATAGGTAACAGTGTGCCCAATAAGCTCCAAATCAAAGTCATATGCTTAGAAATGATCGTTATATTTCATAAACTGAAGATAAACAGAAAGCTCCAAAGTGGCTGTAAATTGTATGCTGGGCCATTTGAAATCTTGAAACATGGGCCATCAGCAATTATAAAGGGGTATGTTTCTAAAATTTCTTTGCAAATCCTTTGTAATACAGAAGGAATTTTACCACAGATGCCATATTACCCATGATGCCTTGTAGTCAATGTTTCAGAGCAAGACCACAGCAATCTCTTTCACCTACAAATGGGCCTGAAGTGTGGCAGCACCTCCTACCTTTTCCTCTGCCACAAGAGCAAACACACAATCCCTCTGAGGCTTTCTTATACTGCGTTGCTGGAAACAGTGGAAAGCCCAGCCTGGGAAAAGAATACCACACCCTCTAAACTGGTCTCACAAGAGTTGGAAGAAATACCAGTGGTGAGGTGGGAGGTAAATGTCTGAGACCCGGTTCCCACAAAGGCCAGTTCTCTGAGTTCATAGTTCTCATTCGAGTGTGGGAAGGCTAAGCTAGGGAGAGTCCAAACATGTACATGTACCTCCAAAATGCCATATGCATGATATTATCTCCATCCCTTCCTCCTCTCAACATTTCATAACAAGATATGATTCACTGGTTTTCTTTTTCTTCTAAGTAATCTTATCTCTTTATACCTTGTTTATTGCAATAATAATTTTTAATCACCCATAATATATCAATAATAAGTTTTTAACCTTCAGTGATTAATTTTCTTAACCATAAGGTTTAATATTAATATTGTACAAAGTTTTATTAACAATAATAGCTACCTTTTATTGAATACCCACACACACACCAAGCATTTAACTTGACCTCTCATCTTCATAACAACTCTGAAATGATGTTATTATCCCCAGGGTAGAGGGGAAGTAACACATTTTCAAAGAGATTAAAAAAATATGTCTCAAAGAGATTAAATAAATATTCCACTCTAAAATGGTAAAGCCAGGGTTTCAATTTAACTCTTCTCTCTTAACCACTGTAATTAATTAATTAATTGACTCTTTTTTTTTTTTAATTGACTCTTTCATTCAATGAATGTTTGTTGAGTTCCTACTTTATGGCATATAGGACTCTGAGGAAGGTATAACTAAGAGGCAACTGTGTTTTAAGGGATTTTGACCAACCAGAAGTGAAGGGGAACAGATTAGAGGAGAGATAGGAAGAGTATAAAATGAAAGAAAAGGAATAGTAGGATAAAGGCAATTATTAAGTTGAGCTGTGATTTAGGGGATAAATTTTTCATATTTTCTTTATGCCTTGGCTAAAGAATTTTGAAGGAAGTCATTTTGGAATCTGATTTTCTTTTTTACACTCTTTTATACCAATTTGAAAATGAAATTTTGCTCATCTTTTTTCTTCTAAGACATCTCTCAAATAATTTTGGTTATATCAAAAGTTCTTTAAAGTGGCTGCCACTGTAATTCCAAATTATCCTTGGTGAAAACATACTATTTAGAAAGAAAACCCATGAATTTGAATTCTAATGTAAGGCATATAAGATGCAGGAGTCCAGTTTGGAAGAGGAGGCATGGTCTTAACCTTAGACTCATACAAACCCACGAGAGTCTAAGAACACGCAGTCCATAATGGTGGTTGTGCACCTGGTGTCTCCGGCCCCCGAGTCTAGTGGCCGGCCATACAAATACCAACCCCTGACAAAGTTTGCAGCACAGGGAGGACAGAGAGGTTTGGAGAGAAGATATCTCCCAGAACCAGACTCTTAGGTGAAAAATTAGCTAAGACGAGGAAAGTTTTCATTAAGGTTTGCTCCCCCTCCCCCAGAGCCAATGTAGCTTTTTTTTTCCCTTCCCTGTACAGGAGTCAGGAATTGAACCAGGGCCTCGTACGTGGGAAGCCAGTGCTCAACCACTGAGCTATATCAGCTCCCCTGAGTTGATTTTTTTCTATATATTTTTTTAAACAATTTATTGAAGTATATCATTCATACATGAACATATATATATTATAAGTGTTCAGTAAACATCGTGATCTTACAAAACAAACATGCATAACATCATACAGGGCTCCCACACATCACCCCCACACACACACAAACACCCTGCATTGTTGTGAAACATTTTTAACAAATCATGAAAGAGCATCGTCAAAGTATTACCACTAACTATAGTCCGAATCCTCCTCCCCTATACGTTTTTTTAAGGATTTATTTATTTATTTACTTTGATCCATTTTTACCCCCGCCTCCCCCCTCCCCCTGCCATTTTTGCTGTTTCTGTGTCCATTTGCTGGGCAACTCTCTGTGTACATTTCCTGCCCTCTCTTCTTATCCTTCTCCTCCTGTCTTCACTGGGATTCGATCCTCGGAACCTCCGATGTGGGAGAGAGGCATCCTACCGCCTGTGCCACCTTAGCTCCTGGTTTTTTTTGTGCATCTTATCTTGGCTCTCCCTTGTGTCACCCTCCTGTTATGTCATCATCTTGCTGCATGGCTTGCGGGGCCTGGCAGCGCACCCACACACAGTGCCTGGGGCCCATGCGTCTTCTATAATTTATTTTTTTTGTTTTTACCAGGAGGTCCCGGGGGTCAAACCCAGGTCCCTCCATATGGGAGACAGACTCCTAACCACCCAAGCCACATCCGTCCCCCTGCTATATCTCTTAAGGGTGACCAAAGATACTCAAACTTATAGTCTTTTCCTATACAGGATGGTCATATAATAAATCAGGCTTAGTTTATCACCAGCATTCTAAACACCAGACCTAGGGAGAAAAACTAGGTATGGGGACACATGAGTGGTTTCTAATATAGCGAATGTTTAGCCTACCCTGATTATCACAAAATCAGGACAGCGAGAATATTCTCATGTTTGTTTGTTTTTTCATTTGTTTGCTTGTTTTTTGTTTTTAGGAGGCACTGGGGACTTCGGAACTTCCCATGTAGGAAGAAGATGCTTGACTGCTTGAGCCATATCTGCTCCCCCAATACAGCTTTAATTTTCTATGAAAGGCATCAAACTTTATATGTTACTAGAATAAAAATGTTTTTAAAAGAACGTAGGACTGTACAATACAATGAACCTTATTGTAAACAATGGATTATAATTAGTACAATTATAAAAATGTTCCTTTATGAATTGTAACAGATATACCACACTAATGTAAGGTATTAATAAAAGGTTATTGGTATATGAGAACTCTTTATTTTATGTATGATTTTTCTGTAAACCTACAACTTCTGTAAAAAAAAAAAAAATCAGAATAGTATTGAATAACAAATCATTCTCCGGTTGGCGATGTCTAAATCTGATCATTTCAGGACCTTGTACAAGTTGTTCCCACTGCACTGACAAGTGCTCTACTTAGAAAACTCTGCTCAAATACTGCCTTTTTCATGAAACCCTTATTTCTGCTTTTTCATTCCTGCCAACAACTCTTAAGTGTTCATTCTCTATGGTCCCAATACAACAAATACATACCTCCTTAAAATTAAGTATCTTGTCATAGTATAGTTATTATTTATGTGTCTATCACTTAAACTGAACTGCAATATTTTAGAAGACAAACACCATATTTTAAAATTATCTCCATAAATAAGGGGTTTCACCACAAAAGGTTTTTAACTCATGTGTGTGTGTTTCTTTTGAAATAATATCAAACTTACAGGGCAGTTGCAAAAATAATACAAAACCAATACAGAGATTGCTAATATACTCCTTATTGAGATACCTAGATTTACTAACTTTTAACATTTTGTTACATTTTTATCTATATCTATCTGTTTATCTATCTATCTATCTATCTATCTACCTATAAATAATACCTACCTACCTGTGTTCTAAGTATTTGAGAGCAGTTTGCATAAATCATGCTATTGAACACTTAATACTTCCATATGTATCTCCCAAAAATAATATTATGTAACCTCATTAAATACAGCTAAAAAGTTCAAGAAATTTAACATTGATATACAACATTGATATACAGTCTATGTTACTTTTTTTTTTCAAAAAAATGCACTTTCAGGCATTTTCTCCAGTAATGCACTTTCAGGCATTTTCTCTTCCATTTTTAGATCCAATCAAGGATCATATATTGCATTTAATTATTATTGTCCCTTTAGTCTCTCTCTCTTTTTAAATTAGGGAAACATATACATAATATAAAATTTCCCATCTCAACTACTCCCAAGTATACAATACATTAGATTTAATCACATTCACAACCAGTTTGATATTATTGATGAATTCCAAAAGGAAATACTGATTATGTTTGGAAACTGGTCTGTTCCTCTGGGCATGATTAAATTATGATTAGGGCTTTGATTGGGTCATGTCAGTAGGATGTTGAGTCCCCATCCCCTTGGTGGGCGGGGACTCACAGAGAAAAGACATAGCAGAGGACAGAGTTTTGAGTTTTGAGCTGGAGTTCTGGGAAGTAAACATGCAGAGAAGAACACAGAGGAACAGAGATGGCTCCATAGACATGGCAGAGGCCCCAGGAAGAAAGAGAGCCAGATAATGTACAGCTGACCTTGTAGAGAGAACAGAGCAGCTGAGCCCAGAGGGAAAGGAGCCCCTAGAGAGAGAGGAGACTTACCCCAGCCTACAGCTGATACTGGAAGAAGCTGGGACCGTGGAGCCTTAAGAGGAAGAGGAAGCCTGAACCGCTGCAGATGTCGGCAGCCATCTTGCTCCAATATGTGGCAACAGACTCTGGTGAGGCAAATAACTTACGCTTTATGATCTTGTGAATGTGAGCTTCTACCCCAAATAAATACCCTTTATAAAAGTTCTGTTATTTTGCATCAGCACCCCTTTGGCTGACTAATACACCCCCTCTTTCCACCCCTGGTAAACTGTACTCTAGTTTCTGTATCTGTGAATTTGCACATTCTGGTTATTTCATATAAGTGGAATCATACAATATCTGTCCTTTTGTGTCTGAGATTTCATTCAACATGATGTCTTCAAGGTTCATCCATGCCATATTTTAGCATGCCTCAGAACTTCATTGCCTTTTAACATCTGAATAATATTCTATGGTATGTAACAGACTACATTTTGTTTGTCTATTCAATTGTTGATGGATATCCTTGCCTAAATTTATTCCTAGATATTTTATTCTTTTAGTTGATACTGTGAATTGAATTGTTTTCTTGATTTTCTCTTCAGATTGCTTAAAGCTGCTGTATAAAAACATTTCTTTTTGCATTTCGATCTTGTACTTTACCTCTTTGCTACATTTTTCATCATGTTTTGATATGATACTAATTGAAAGACCTAGAATGCAGAATCCACCTCTTGGACAGGGCATCAATGAGGAAATGATGATGTTATATGTGCTTACCCTATGTTATGCTTTGTGACAGCACAAAAATGGCAACTGAATGAGGAAGAAAAATATTTCTCCCATTATATGAGTATGTTTAGAACATCTATGACTGGGAAATATGCAATGGCTAGGAGAAAACAGAAAATTAGCCTAATATTACATGGGACAATGGTGCTCAGTGAGCAAAACTATTCCAGTGGCTATGGAAATAGTGACAAATATTTTCTCTCCATTTTCCAATTATTAAGAAAAATGTCTGACTATACATGAAAAATAAAGGGAAATCTTTGGGATTCTTAGTCACAAAATGAATACCTCATCTCCAATATTGCTGACACTGTGACATTTCTACAACCCCCCCCCCTTTTTTTAGGAGGCACCAGAGATTGAACCCAAGACCTCGAACATGGGAAGCAGGAGCTCAATCATTTGAGCTACATCCATTCCCCAACCCTCCTTGTTTTGAGTTCTTCCAAATGAGAAACATTTGTCTTTCTAGTAGCATGTTTTCCTGAGTATGCTGATATGAACTCCAGCCAAGTGAATAGTAACTACAAGCACTGCTGCTTCCCCCAGACCCAGCCCTTGTGTCAGTAACATTTCCAACATAGAAGTTACTTATGTATAAGATTGTTATAGGTCACAAGGAGCAGTACATAAAACCCTACTTTTCCCTGCCTGAGTTCTGAAACAATTAAGGTAGGCAGAGAAATAAGATGACAAGAAATAAAAATGTCAGCTTTATTATTAATGGAGCAGATGTAGACCATAGCTTAGCTGAGTAGCATCCTAATCTTTAGGTGTGGATCTCCTAAACTGTACTGTAAAATCAGGCACACTCATGCATACAGTCACAGAACCACAGGCTTTGCCCTGCTGGCTGTTACTGCCAAACTTTCCACATGGCCAGGAGCAGACCAGAACACCTGCTATACACTGGAAGGTAGATCCAAAATGAGGTGAGTGAGAAAGGGACTGACAAGACAAGTCCAGTTGCTACTCCCAAATTCACTCCCTGGTTCCTAGGAAGGCACAGATGGAACGTGGAGAGAGGTGAGGAGGGTTATGCTTTTGAACATTCACCTACATGGAAGGAAACATCAGGACTGGAGAATTAGTATCCCTCCAAACCAAAGCAACTTGAGTAGTATTCAAATGATGAAGCATCAACACAAGAAAACTGCTAATCCTTCAAATCATTCAGAAAATATTTACTGAGTATCTGCTTTATGACATGTGCTATGCTAAGATCTGAAATGCAAAACATGTAAGACTTGACAACAAATTTCACACATTCTACGTTCTATAACTATGCGATATTCAGGATATTCAGATGAGAATTTAAAATTATGTGAGGTATTCAACACAAATAAGAGATCTACAGATCTACAGAATCTATGAATCCTCTTTAAATTGTGAAATCATCAGCACGGCTTTACAGACAAAATATAGCCAGGAAAAACAATGGATGATTTTAAACTCAGACCAGCTTCAATAATTCAATTCTTATGAGATGTTTTACATTCTCAGTACTTTCAAGATGAAATTCTGAAGCTTTTGTGTTTTTACTCTGGATTTTTAATTTTACTTCGCAGACGTGATGTTTCCCTATTCTTCATTTTTTTAAAACATAAATACTTTAAGAGTTCTGTAAAAATGAAGAAGAATAGCATTTTATTCCATTATCCTCTCAAAGATGGACTTCATTACAACACGAGTCTTTGGGTCTTTGCCAAGCAGCTGAGATATAGATAAAATAGTATAACAAGAACCTTCTGGTTCTTTCAGTAACAAGCACCAATCAATAGGATTATGCTAAATTTCATGCTATAGCAGGTCATATTTTATCAAGGTTCCACTGTATTTACAATGAACAATAGCCCGCTATGTAGATTCCTTTATTAACCCTCACACTGGTCATTTAGGTCTGGAAAACTTCTCCCACCAAACTTTTAATATAAATGTTGAAAACATTAATTTATTAATAAGGCAAAATGAGATTATTTCTACGTAACCTCTAAAATAGGTTGAAAAGTATTTATTATTAGAAAATAAAAAGTTTACTCTTATATAAATTATTTGTACATACAAAACAGATAAAAAAAACAACTAATATTTATTCAATGCTGGTTAATGGCCAGTCTCTGGGTTTCAGGGTATTACATATATTACCTCATATATTCATTTCATCATGTGCTCATGAAATAGATACTATTATCTCTGTCTTATACAGGAAAAACTGAAATATAAAGGAATCAAAATTTTAGCAAAAACTAAAATGTTTAAGTAATTGCTCAAAATCATAGCTAAGTATACACAATCCTGGATTTGAAAAATCCTGAATTTGATAAGATGTCCTCCCTCTAATACTCCAACAAAATGACAGGATATACATCTATATAAAGTTTCTCACATACTGTTAAATGCCAAAAGAAATATTTCATATAAATTAATATTGTGTGTATTATATAAATTAATACTCTAATATATTTATATAACAAGCACTAAATTATTAATCCACACATATAACTATGCATAAATAAATTATACCTCCTCTTACCTTGTTTATAGGTATTCTTATAGATAGATTTGAAATGTACATCTCTCTATATTTTTAGCTGCTTAGAGTATACTGGATGCCTACTTATTTCACATAAATCTAATCAACCTCACTCTACAAAATAAAGGCCTACTACTGCAAATATTTACACCAGTGCACTCAAAACATACTTGAAAGAAATTACATCATAATATTTGTACCTATGTATGTATATAGGTATACATGTATAAATATAAATAAAAAATATGTATCAATATATAATCTATATATACAAATATATCTTTGCTAACATGCCTGATGAAATACATAAATAAGTCAGAACCTTACCATGAGGTTGAGTCTCTTAGAACTGGCATGCAGTATGAAGATATAAACTATAAATTCCTTTTAAAAATGAATTAGAAAATAAATATCCAGTATAGTTTTGTTTTGTTTTCTTACTTTCCATTAGAAAACCAGGCAAAGAATATGAATCCCTAACTGGGTTCTTTGGGTTTATGGTGGTTATCAAACTTTAGTTTTTGTGTACATCAGAATCACCTGGGGGGCTTATTGAACTACAGGTTCCTGGACCAACTTGCTTCCTATGATGACTGTGGAAATTGAGTGAAATAAAATAAGGAGGTAATTAATACATAGTAAACCTCAATAGATTTAAGCTGTTTCATTATATTCCCTCTTTTCATAATTGGTGCCTCATTACTTTTATTAAAAACAACAAAACAAAACCTTTTCAACAGTTTTAACTGAACTCTTTGTCTGGAATATTTGATTGCTACTTCAGTGTTCAGATTTTTTTGTTTTTGTTTTAATAATTAAAGACCAAAAGCTCATGTTGTTGCCTTTAAAAGTTATTTGAATTCAGCAGTGAAAGTGGGAATGATTTGGGGTAAGAGAGACTCAAGTCAGCCTGCATAAGAAACTCAGCTATAGAGGGATGGAATGGGAAACTTCCTCAAGAAACTTCCATCAAGGCACTATAAAAGCAAGATAGTGAATAATTCAGGCTTTGCAGGACACGTATATTCTCTGCCACACATTCTTTGCCTTCTTTTTGTTTATTTGTATTGCTTTGTTTTGTTATAACAATGCTTTACAAACGTTAAATCCATTCTTAGTTTAAGAACTGTACCAAAATAAGCTGTAGGCTGGATTTGACCATGGGCTGTAGTTTGTCAACCCCTGACTTAAAATACTTTGAGCGTGTTACTATAATATGATGTAGCTTTTTTAGAACCAATATGTGAGTAATACCATCTGCAAATTTTCAACCACATTTAGGGAACATTCATGAAAGTGACCAAGAATTGGAAATGGTTACAGATCTGCATAATCAACCCAGAATTGTGGACACACAATGATTCAGCCATAATAACACCTCCTAGCACTAACTTTAAGAACACCTAAATAGAGACAGCTGTGCATGATTTATTTTACTTTTAGCTATAAAATTCAATATCATGTGGCAAGAATCTGAATTATGAGGCAAGGAGTAAAAAGGAACAGGCGTCTAGTAATGAAGTGTTACTCTAGAAGGGGAGAATAAATGCAAACATTACATACACTTGAATAAAGATAATAGTAACATAGGATGCAATTATTTGTTCATGAGTCTATATCTCAAAACATATGCATAGCTATTTTTTTTTCAAAAACATGCATAATGAATCCTATTTTATGCTAGAAACATTCCTCATACTCTCAAAATATACACCCTTAAAATATAAATTTGCATTATTTGGGATAGATTAACACTGTAATGATATAATATAAACATAGCTTATGTAGTTGATAATCGTATTACATTAATAATATTCTCAGTGGCCTTTTTTTTTTTTTAAATGTTGTTGTTTGTTATTGTTATTCTTTTGGGAAAAATTGTCTTTTGAAATAGCAATCATATGATATGTATTATTCATCCGTCCATACAGCTTAAGAATCACAAGGCTTGAAATATGTTTTATCCTAAAAGACTGCCTTTATTTATTTTATTTTATTTTTGTTTTTATTTTTGCTTGGATGTTCTACTAAACATTATCAGTCTTCTAACCCAGGGAGAAAAACAAAATCATACTGGAAGAACTATTTCAAGACCAATTGACTTTATTGCCTGCCTGCCGATTTTGCAGAATTGTTCAGGAAATGAAGCAGAAAGAAGCTGCTGAGAAAGCACAGTAGGAATCCATCTAGAAAGAAATTAATATGAATTAAACCATGTCATTTTGGTATAATACAAGAATCAGTGAGCAATGCTGTGAAGAAGTATGCAAGAGTGACCGTATCTTAATTGGAAAAAAAAAAAAAAAAGACAGGGGATACACATCTGTTACTATTTGGAGACAGTTTATATTACACATTCATAAATAATATATGATATGTAATACATATTTATTAAATTATAACATTATAAAATATTTTGCATATATACATACAAATGTAAAATGTATATTGATATATATATGTAAATAAAGATTGCTGTTTCCTGCCTTTGAAAATTTTTCTAATCATTTTAGCTCTATTCACAAAATTGTTTATTTGGAGACATTAATCTTATTGTTAGTTTAAACATGATCAGTAACCAGAGCTTAGTGTGTGGAACTCACTAAATTAGTGTCCTACTGAGACACAGGGGACAGGAAAAAAGTTCTAAGGAAGGACATCTGTGCCCACATTTAGGATCACTTATTTCACAGAAAGATTAACTAGAGGTGGCACTTAAACTGTGGTGGTGATTAAGGGGAAAAATACAATTGTGCATTTAAACACTGAACATCTACTCACTCCCTAACTCCTGCTGTGCAAAATCTGTCAGCGTACGCTTTCCATAGATTTACTTGCACAAAACATGTATCAAAATGGTAAAATAAACATATTTTAAAATTTAAAATGATTATCTTTACTTTTTATTGTCATATACATGCTACCCAACACCTTCACAAAGGAAATTTCAAGTCAGTTTTTAGGCTACAGCAATATTGATTGGGCATACAGGCCGACTTTTTGGTAAAGAAGCTCCCCTGACCAATTATTTTCATTTCAATTGTGCTGTCATTTGCTAATTATGTCAGCAAACACATAAGTGCCATATTGTTTGCTAGGATCTGTGAAGAAAAATTGGAATATTTTCCTGTTTTGAAGGAACTGAGGAGAAAGCATATAAATAAATTTGGGAATGTAAGAGTTGCTATATAGAAGTATTAAGACAGTGAAGACATATGCAATGTAATGGTAAATTTAGCCTGTATTGAGTAGTATGAACATTAGAGAGAAGATGATGCTTCACAATAATCTTTAAAATTTGGAAGGTGCTTATAGATAGAAAAAAAAAAAAGGAATGAAAGAGAGATTGAGGTTGAGAAGTGTTAGAGGATTAATACATTTGGCTAGAAAGAAGTAGACAGAAGTGTGATGTTGAAAGAACCTCTGTGATATGTTGAGAGTTTAGTTTACATGTCTAGACCAGTTGTCATCAAAGTATTTCAATCATGCCATCATCGATCAAAACTGCTTCTTATATATATGCATTAGTAATAATTTCTTTTTTAAAAACATACACCTAGACTACAGTATGGTAGACTGTAGCCAGATTGATCCTGCTGTAGAAAATAACTAAAAAGTTATCAGACCTACAAATACCATGAATATTACATTGGCTATATAATTGCAAGGCACAGAATTTTTTAAAAAAGTTTAATATGTTTAAAGAAATAAAAGCAGGGATTGAAAATATTTGTAAAAGCAGAATGTGATTAAAAATAACCAAGGAGATTTTTTAATTAACCAAGCAGACAAAGAGGGAAAGCATATTAAAATTGAAATAAAAACATAGTGAAAGTGTTTTGAAAAAAAGGAAACAACTGAAAATAGAATTAGTGAACTGTGCTACTGAAAAATATTTACAGATTAGCTAAGAGACAAAGAGATGGACTACAAGGAAGAAAGTTAAGATATATGAATAAGTGATCAGTCGAACATAAAACTAATCAGTTACAGGAGGAGAGGAGAGAGAATTAGGAAGAGTAAATATTTTAAAGAAATAATGGATAATAATATAAGAAAAATGAGGAAAGACACCAAACCACAAGATGTTCAACAAATCCTGATCAAGATAAAATTTAAGTCCATACATTTACCAAATAAGAAAACTATAAATGACAATTACAAAGAGATGTTAAAAGCAGCCAGAAAGACAGATTACATTCAAATAGATAAATATTTTACTGACAATTTACTTTACAATAAAAAGGATGTAAATAAGACAAGTGGAATATTATTTTCAGTGAGCTGAGAACACAGTTTTCAAGATGTAAATATATATCCATTGAAAATATGGCATTACAATAGGACAAAATATATTTTCAGACTAACAAAAATTTAAAAAGTTTGCCTCCAATAAAATCTTATATAAAAAAAAAAAGGCAGCATATGTAGCTCAGTGGTTGAGCACCTGCCTCCCACGCATGAGGCCCTGGGTTCATTCCCTTGTACCTCCAAAAAAGTAAAACAAAACAAAACAAAAACACTAAATACATACTATGTAGAAGGAAACTAATCCCAAGTGAAGGGACTGAGAGCAAGGAGCAATAATAATTAATTGGTAAATATGAAGGTAAATTTTAGTAAACAATGATGTATAGACCAAAAAAATAATGATTAATGTATGGACAAAATTACCAATGAGATAGAAAATCAACAACAATAACGTTTTTTGGGAAGTGATAAAGTTTAAGGTCCTTTTGTTTTACAGGAGAAAAGTAAATATATTGATTGACAATAAATTACATGTTGTATAGGCATGGTATAAATACTAAAAGAAGAGCTATTGAGAGTATAGTTTCCAAACTTGTTGTTCAACGAATAAAGTAAATGGTTAATAGCATAATTATGTTGTTTCATCAATTGTAATGAAAGTACGACACTAATGCAAAGTGTTAATAAGAGGCGGGAGTGGGAGGATTATATGGGAATTCTGTACTTTCTGCACGACATCCATAAACCCACTTCGCTAATTAAAAAAAAAAAAGTAAATGGCTTCTAGAACATAATAAAGTAACAAAGACTCTAGCAGCAGCACATATATGATCCCCTGCTGTCCATGGCACACTGGGACAACACAAAGGGATCCAATAGGACTGGGTATCAGACTCCATGAGGGACCACTCCACAGCCTTGGTCCATGAGGCTTCTAAGCTGCATGATTAGGGAAACACTAGGCCTCTGTGGTGTGTTCAGGGACTAGAGACCAAATACTCACGCACAGAGCCACAGCCTTCTGCCCACCTCAGAATTCATTAAGTGGGAAAGCACAAGCCCATCCCCTGACATAATCTGAAGCATTAGATCCAAACCAACAACCACAAAAGTGCAACATGGCAGAAGATTTGTCCTAGCTTCAAACTACTACTTCAGCATTCATGAGTATACGGACAACAGGCCCTCTCTTGGTGTATGAGGGAGGCCAGAGCAATTCAGCTTTTATCATGTAGTAGAGCAACAACCTGATATGACATATCAACATTCTTCCAAGATTGATTGTCTTATGCCATATGTAGCTTTAGATCATTGCAAGAGGTCATCTCTCACTGGAAGAAAAATCATAAAGGAAATTAGAAAATAGAAATGAATAAAACTATTATGTATCAAAACGTGGGGGATGCTAATAAAGCAGAACTTAGAGGGAAATTTATAGCTTTAAAATGTTTATATTAGAAAATAATAAAAACTTCCAATTGACAACTTAATAGATTAAAAACAGAAGAAATTTAGGAAAATAAAAGGAAGGAATAATAAGGGTAAGATCAGATTTTAATGAAACAGAAATAAGTATACAATGAAGAGAATCCCCAAAGGCCAAAGTTCAGTCTTTGACAAATAAATAAATAAACAAACAAATAGTATGAGATCTTTAATCAAGGAATTAGAAGAAATAAATTTAAAAATTTAAGAATTATAAAGAGATCATAACTAAAGATACTGCAAATATCAAAGAAAGAAGATATGATTGTGTGGCAGTTTCAAAACAAAAGCACACATTCTTTGACACTTATTCCACTGAAAGATGGTATCTAATTCTTCCCTTGAATCTATGCTGGCTTTAATGACTCACTCATAACCAAATGAGAGCAGTGGAAATGATACTGCCTAACTTCCAAGATCAAGATGTGAGTCTTACAGCATGTATCTTGGTCAATTGGTACTCTTCTCCTTGGTAAGCCCAGATTTGGAACCCAGCCTCCACACTGTGAGAAGCCAGACAAATATAAGAGTCTGGTCCACAGTCCCAGGCTTTTGCCATCATGGCCCACGTGCCACATATTTGAGTGAAGAAGCCTCTAGAAGATTTCAGCCCTAAGCTCCTTGAGACACCCCCAGACAATTGAGTCTTCTCAGCTGAGGCCCCAGACATCTGAATGCAGAAAAATACCATTCCTGCTGGGGCCTATCCAAATACTTGGCCCACCCAATCTATGAACTTTATAAATGGTTGCTTTTATTTATGTCACTAAGTTTGGGGTGGTTTGCACACAAAAAGAGATAACTAAAATAGATGATAAAAAGAACAACTTTTTGTAATAAATTTGAAAACTTAAATGAAATGGACAAATTACCAGAGAGAATGTAACATCACAGCCAATAACCTAAAAACTGAATATTAACACAGCTGTTATATATTTTTAAAAAATCAAACAAGCAAACAAAAACACTTCTCACCAGGCCCAGACATTTTTTTTTTCTTTTAACTTGTGAATTCTACTAAATATTTAAGGACAAAATTATTCTAACCTTTAAAATTATAACCACCACCACCAATAACAACAATAAGGAAACAAGCAGTAGAAAAGGAGGAAAAGAGTTACTTCTCTTCAATTCTTTTCAAGCAATTGTCAAATTTTGATAAAAAAACCATGGGAGAGCATTTGAGGTAGGTAAACCACAAGCAATTCTCACTTAGGAACAAAGATGTAAAATATCCTTACCAAAATATAAAGTAGCAAAATCTAGCAATTGTGATGTGTTACATTTGAAAACATTTCCTTTATATTATTGCCAAAATAAGGGCACTGATCAATAACACTGGCCAGGAGGACCTGGCAGTGTAGCAAGGTAAAAAAAAACAAACAAAAATAAAAATAAATGGAAACATTACAAAGGGAACAATAAGCCCCCTACTGTCGGTAGATTACATTAATGTATGTATAGAAAACCCAAAGATTTCACAAATGAACTGTTGATGGACATTTGGGTCGTTTCCAAACTTCTACCATTATAAATAAATATATAATATGGTATTTTTGCTAAATGTTTTTCAAATATATTCCTAAATATGGGGTTTTCCCTAGAACTTTGCCATAATTATTTTGCTACTATAAAAGGTGAGAAATGACGTAAATACAGTTTTAACTTGCTTTTTCCATTTTATGAGCATTTGAACATTTTTTCCTATGTTTAAGTGTCATTTTCACTTCACAATTTGTTAAATTTTTGTCTATTTATTTTGTCTATTTTTATATTTTTTTGTTCTTTATTCTTTTCAATGTTTAAGATCTCTTTATATATAAGGTTATTAGTCCTCTATCTGTGATAAAAGTTGCAAATGTCTTTTCCAAGTTTATCATTTGTAATTTTACTTTGCTTTTGAAGGTTTTTGCCAAGCCAATAGAGCCAAATGTATCTATTTATTTTTGCTTTTTCTTCTAATTTTCAATGATAGGAAAGTTTCTGGGTAATATTTAAAGATATTTGTTTAAATACAGGCTACCAATATGGTTGTGTAAGCTGTGCAAAACAAGCACATTTATAGGCAGTGATGCTGATGAAATACTTTGTAACTATTAAAAGAATCAAGTAAATCTACCTGAACTCATAAAGTGTTGCAATATATTATATTTTATTTATAAACTATTCTTTGAGAATAACTCAACTTGTGGAACTATTTGCATATTTTAATCTCATTTATATAACATAAATATTATATTATATATGTATATACTATATATTATATACTATACTATATACTATACTATATTTATATACTTTATATATACACACACTATATATGTCATGTTTCCATCTCTCTTTAAATTTATCCTGCGTATACTTATCACTATTTGTATATCTATATGAATATTTATTTCTATATCTTTATCTCCTTTGGAAGCAAAAGACAAAACTTATGCCTTTGGGGAAGGGATATATGTTAGATTGTAGGGAGACTTTTTACCTATTGTAATATTTTTCTTTTCTAGTAATAAAATGGTAAGCATCTTTTCCAGTAATATAATTTGTGTTAGGAAAAGAGCACAGAAATTTTAAAATTTAAAAATTGCTATTAAAATTCACTTATAAAAGAACCCCAAAGAAGATATTTTAATTATATAGTTCTAGTTCCAATCTGCTGGAAGAAAATTTATTTTGATATAGGACATTTACTTGAAGGTAGTCAAAAAGGTTTATTCCTCTAACACTCAAATGTAGCAAAATTCAGAGATTACTTACATGTTTTCAAAAAATGAAATATTTTTATTGATGATGCTATGAAGGCAGCTTGAGCCTCCACAGCTTATAGCATGAAATACATTCTTGGCTACTACTACACAACCAGCAAGGGAGAAAAGGTAGGAAACCCTAAACTAAAGAGAAAAATTACACCCAGAATAAATACTCTAGTAAGCCAGATGCCAATACACCAACAAAAAATTACAACTCACACCAAGAAACAGGAAAATATGGCCCAGTTAAAGGAACAAGATAAGCCTCCAGATGACATAAAGGAGTTGAGACAACTAATCATAGATGTTCAAACAAATCTCCTTAATAAACTCAATGAGGGGGCTAAAGAAGTTAAGGATATTAAAAAGACATTTGTTGGGGGACAGATGTGGCTCAAATGGTTGGGTGTCCATCTCCCATATGGAGGGACCTGGGTTCAATCCCTGGGTCCTCCTGGTAAAAATAAAGAAAAATATAAAAGGCACGCAGGCCGCCAGGCCCCACAAGCAGGTGAGCCACCCAGGCCCCGCGTGTGGGTGCACTGTCAGGCCCCACTGAGCCACATAGCAAGATGACAATGTAACAGGAGAATGACACAAGGGACAGCCAAGACAAGACATGCCAAAAAACCAGGAACTAAAGTGGCGCCGGTGGTAGTACGCCTCTCTCCCACATTGGAGGTTTCCAGGATCGAATCCCGGTGAAGACAGGAGGAGAAGGATGAGAAGAGTGGGCAGGAAACAGACACAGAGAATTGCCCAGTGAACGGACACAAAAACAGCAAAATAAATAAATCTAAAAAAAAAAGAAGACATTGGATGAGCACAAAGAAGAATGTGAAAGCATACATAGAAAAATAGCAGATCTTATGGGAATGAAATGTGCAATAAATGAAATTAAAAATACACTGGATTCATATAATAGCAGATTTTAGGAGGCAGAAGAAAGGATTGGTGAGCTTGAAGAAATGACCTCTGAAAGTGAACATAAAAAGAACAGATGAAGAAAAGATTGGAAAAACTCAAACAAGTTCTCAGGGAAATAAACGACAGCAAGAGAAGTACAAACATGCGTGCCATGAGTGTCCTAGAAGGAGAAGAGAAGGGAAAAGGGGCAGAAGGAATATTTGAAGAAATAATGGTAGAAAATTTCCCAATCCTTTTGAAGGACATAGATATCCATGTCCAAGAAGCATGACATACTCCCATACAAAAAATCCGAATAGACCAACTCCAAGACACATGCTAATCAGAATGTCAAATGCCAGAGACAAAGAAAGAATTCTGAGAGCAGCAAAAGAAAAGCAATGCATGATATATAAGAGATACCCAATAAGATTAAGGCTGATTTCTCACCAGAAACCATGGAAGCAAGAAGACAGTGGTATGATACATTTAAGATACTGCAAGAGGAAAACTTCAAGCCAAGAATCTTATATCC
>JAQZBX010050443.1:0-19657 GCA_029593785.1 Cabassous unicinctus | reverse complement strand
TGGTCGGACTGTATTTGTTGTGACACAGACCAGATCAATGTGATAGAGCTTCCTGTCTGGGGGCTAAGAGTCTTGTAATTTTAACTTTTGGAGACAGTTCTCCAGCCTTCTCTGGCAGCCCCCTCCCTTTTCCCAGCTGGGAAATATTTCCTCTCCCCTCTGAATCCTCGACAATCAGTCCCTGTTAGTAGAGGAGGAGTTTGGGAGATTTGAATATCTTTAACCCCTTGCAGGCTCCAAGGCAAACAATGGCGCAGCCCCACCCGGCCTGGACTGGCTCTCGGGACAGGGCAGACCAAACCTGGGAGTCAAAAGCAGGGTGTCAGCCCCAGGCTCTCTCTCCCCTCTCCTGTGGAGTCCTCAACAATTAGTCCAGGCTATAAGAGAGGGAGATTGCGAGGGTCGAATTTCCCCAGTCCTTCCTAGGCTCCCAGGGCAAACTGCCATGTGGAGGTGTCTGTGGGGCTCCACAGCCCAAATTTGCGGGTCAGAACCTGAGTCAGCCTAAGGCTGTGTCCCTCTCTCTCTCCTTTCCGGGAGTGGTAGATCCCTGGAGCCCCCTTTGTCTGTAGTCGCAGGCCCAGTGGCCCGAGAATTCTAAGGAATGTGGGGGAGGGTGCCGGCAGCAGCCGCTGCTGCTGATTAAAAACTCATGGTTCTGGTTCTGTCGTCGCGATTTCTCTCTTTTGTCCCTCTCTCCTTTGGGTGGTGTGCAGTCTTCCCCTGCTGTCCTAAACCCTAGAAGATCTATTTTGGGTCTGTTTCAGCCTGTTCTCTAGCTATTTTTCTGGAGAAGAGATTCCTGTGTGTTACTAGTCAGCCATCTTCCCGGAAGACTCCCCATCTCTATCTAAGTTAACATTTCAACCTGAATAAGTTTTAAAAAAATGTTATTCAGCAAAAATACATGATACATCAACTTACTGGTTTTGGCTCACTTCTTCTATTTTATTTTCATTATAATTTTATATTCACTATAAATGAACAGCCTTCTCAATTTCAAGAAATTTTGTGATATATTTTGTAAAACCTCTTTGTAAATAAACATGCTGCAGGTGCACTAGGCTAGAGATTTTTTGCTCTCAGAATTTCAGGTGTGCATCACAACAATTTTTAAATTACAAGCTTATATTTTAATGAGATAGAAATTCCTACAAAATGCAAATATTCTTTCTTCCGGTGATCCCCGCCGCCCCCAGTATCTACCCTAGAGAAATACATGAGTGAGGACATATATGCACAAGACCACATTTATAAGGATGGCTACTGCAAGATTGAGTGTAATAGCAAAAAAATAGAAGCCTTCAAGTGTCTAGTGATAAGAACTATTCATAAAATGGAATACTTTGCATAGTTAAAAATAATTAATAAGATAACATCAACATGTACCAACAGAGATTTTCAAAATATATCGTTAAGAGAAAAAAGTAGAAGAAAACCCAATACAATATGATAAAAATTACTTAAACATACTGCAGAGAACAAAGTTATTCTACAGGTATATGATACATATGTATATATAAAGTGTGTGCATATGTATGTACAGTTGTATATAGTTTCTGTATTCTACTGTGTGTAAAGCATCCATTGAACAAATCTTTTTTTGAGTATCTCTCTTATATAAAGCAATTTTCTAGGATATTATTTGCATTTGCATATTTGCATATATTAGGAGTTGAGACTGAGGATAAAATTTGGAAGCCATTGACATATAAATGGAAGGTATTTGGATGAGATTTCTTAGAAAAAGATATAGAGAAAATAGAAACAAATCTAGGACAATCCAAATTAAGGAGATGACAGTGGTCTCTGTGGAGCAGGACAGGGGAAGGGGGAGAGGGGACAGTATTATGTGGATATTTAGCTTCATATGCTTCTTTGAATGCCCTTCTTTTTTGCCTTTTGCGAAAAGTTCATTCACTACTTGTGTAATTAAAACTGGATGTTCATATTTTACCATTTACAGGGGAGAGTGTAGTGTAGTGGCATTAAAATTGGATTTCAAAATAGGAAGAGTAGGATGTAGGGATGCCAACAGGGAACAAATATTAACACTACCAATTGTCCTGGAAAGCATACAGATTTCAGAGATTGCACAAACAACACCCTGCTTTTGGGCTTTCTCTCGGCCTCCTTTTGACACATGGAACGATTCTTCCGGGTCTGAATGCTTTAAAAAAAGGACACTTAAAGCCCTCTGAGAGAGCACAGTTCAACTTCAAATTGTGGAAAAAGACATGACCTTTTGGAAGGACAAAAAAAAAACTGATGAAAATCGCTGAGGAAAGTCACTGTGAGAATAAACACATTAAAAAGAAGGAATCAATACATGGCATGAAAGCAAACGTCTTTGCAAATAACCACTAACATTTTTTGAAAATGCATACTAAACATTATACTGCAATTAAATACTGAAGGCACACAAAGGGCAAAACAAACAAACAAAATTACAAAACAAAATAAAACCCAACCCTGAGGTTTCAGATGAAAAATATGATCACAAAATTCAAAAAGTAGGTTAATATTAGTGAGACCATGCAATATTTGCCCTTTTGCGCCTGGCTTACTTCACTTAGCATAGTGTCTTCAAGTTCAAAACCTCTATAATAAAAATATATATTTTAAAAAATAGGTTAACAAACAAAAGAAAAGTTTTATTTTTAAAGTAGTGAATTAGAGAAAAAATAACTATCTCAAACTTACAGAAATAGATAAGATGAGGACAATTTAATTCAAACAGCAGGATTAAAGACACAATACAAATAAGAATACAATTAAGGGGTCCAAAATCACAAAACAGAAATCCTGGAAGGAGAAAGGACATCACATAAAGAAGAAATAATCAAATACAGTTGAGATGAAGATTTTTCCAGGACTGAATAAGGAGATTTGTGCCCTAAGATTGAAAGGGTTTGCTTAAGTACCAAGAAAATGAGACATAAAATAAGACATATCATTTTTAGGTGTATAAATTCTGAACACAGAAAAATTCCCCAAATCACCATGGGAGGAAAATAGGTCATCTAAAATATAAAGAGAAAATGTCAGTACATTAGATGTACCTTTAAAAAATAACTCCACTATATTTTATAATTTGAATTTACCATCATCTTTTCACAATTTCCTCCTTGGGGATTTTCAAGGTGGGTATGATACAAGGTCTAGACAGTCTAGGATTGTATTAAGAAAATGGCCAAAATAATGGGTTGATTCATAGACCTCATTAGGAAGGGATGGTTAAATAGGACCAGGGCCGACAGATAGGAAGAAATTTCAAGGCATGAGTAACTGGATGTGCTGATGAGGTATAAGATAAAGTATAATTTTATACCATTTGACAAAATACTTAATAAATATATGCATCAATCTATTTTTATAAACTGCCAACAAATAAAATCCTAATGACCTTCGTTTTTATGGGGATAATAATAACTATTTTAGAGAGTTGTAAACATTTAATGAGAAAAACGTATGTAAAAGTAAGGGGTTCATCATATTACAGTATATTTTATTGCTAGATATCAGTAAATGACAGTTCAAGCTACACATCCTCATTTTATAGATGAGGAACTGGAAAAGTGGCTAAGCTAGAATGAGACCCAGATTCCAGAACAATTGCTTCATAGACCTACTCGTTCTTTAATTGGAAAGATATTTCACACAACTATGCACTAGGAAGTGGAATTACAGAGACAGATAGGAACTTGCAGTCTAGCAGGAAATAATTAAAACAGCGTGAACAGTGATGCACTAAAGTAGAGTATATACAGAGTGTTTGGGACTACACTGAGGCACATCACTTCTTAGGGGATGGGGAAAATAGAAGACCACATCCCATAAGTGGCAACAACTGAAAGAAGAGTCAGATGTAGAAGTAGGATTTTGCATGGAGGAAGGGATTACATGCAGAATCCTTTGCTTCCTTTCACTCACTGTACATTAAAAAAAAGCAAAAGTGCTGACTTTAACATGTGCCTCTGAATAATTCACAATCATTGGTTTGGCAGGTTGTTTTAAGCGGAAAAACAATCTCTAGATCAGGGGTTCTTAACCAGGGGTCTGGGGGTCCGTGGAAAGATTTCAGGCGGTTCGCAAGCTTGAAATGAAAAAAATCAACTTAATATCTTTATTTTCTCTGACTTCCGGTGTTGAGTGTCATCAAACTATCTGCCGCTACATTCTGAGAAGAGGTCTGTGGTTTTCACCTGACTGGCAAAGGGGTCCATGGAACAAAAAAGGTTAGGAACCCCTGCTCTAGATTCAATCAACAAATATTTACCAATCACCTACTAGAGGCCCAATGTTGTTTTAGGCCCCAGGAACGTAGCAGTGAACAAAACATAGTCTTGCCCTCATGGAGTTTATATTATAGTTGGAAGAGAGAGGAGTTAAATAAGTAAGTAAGTAAGTAAATAAATAAATAAATCTATACTATTAGGAGGTGACTGCAATGAGGAAAAAATATAAAGCTGGTTAAACAGGAAAGGGAGGTTCAGAGGAGGGGCATGTTACTTTAAATGGGTTGTCTGGAATAGTTTTATGGATAAGGTGGCATCTGAATATAGACCAAGGGTACATGGGAAAATGAGTCATAAGGATACCTTGGGGGAGAGTGTTCTAAACAGATAGAATAGCAGTGCAAAAGTGAGAGGGTGGGGGAGCAAGCAAGCAAGAGAGTTAGTGTCAGAATTTAGAGAGGTGATAGGGTCAGGGGACAGATCAGGAGGGGCCTTATTGACCATTGTGAGGTTTTTACCTTATTGGTGATAAGGAAGCAGGGAGGGTTTTTTGTTTGTTTGTTTTACAGTCCTAAGCTTTATCTTTTAATTTTTATTCTAGAAAGACATATGTGACCTAAGATTTCCCACTTTAACCACATTCACATATATAATTCAAGGTTGTTAATTATACTCACAGTGTTCTCATCACCACCATCCATATTCAAAACTTTAGAATCAACCTAAATAGAAATTCTGTACAAATTAAGCATCAACTCCCAATTCCTTACACCCAACTCAGCCCCTAGTAACCTGTATTCTAGATTCTAACTCTATGAGTTTGCTTATTCTAATTATTTCATATCAGTGAGATCATACAATATTTGTCCTTTTGTATCTGGCTTTTTTCACTCAACATAATGTCTTAAATATTCTTCTATGTTTTTGGATGAACCAGAACATCATTCCTTTTTTAATGCTGAATAATATTCCTTCGTAAGTATACACCACATTTTGTTTACCCATTCATTACTTGATGGACACTTTGATTGCATACATCTTTTGGCAATTGCAAATAATGCTGCTATGAACATCAGTGTGCAAGTATCTGTTCAAATCTCTGCCTTCACTTCTTTTGGGTATATACCTAGTAGAGGGATTGTTGGATCATATAGTATTTCTGTACTTAGCTTTCTGAGGAACTGCCAAACTGTCTTCCACAGTCTCTGCACTATTTTACATTCCCACCAGCCATTAATGAGTGTTCCTATTTCCCCACATCCTCTCTAATATCTGTAGTTTTCTGTTTATTTAATAGTAGCCATTCTAGTGGGTGAGAAATTATATTGTGGTTTTGATTTGTGTTTCTCTAATAGCTAATAAGTTGAGCATCTTTTTGTGGGCTTTTAGTCACTTGTATATCCTTGTTGAAGAAATGTCTATTGAAGCCTTTTTTCCATTTCTTAATTGAGTTTTTTGTCTTCTTATTGTTGAGTTGGGGGATTTCTTTATATAGTCTGTATATTAAACCCTTATTGGATATATGGTTTCTGAATATTTTCTCTCATTGAGTAGTTTATCTCTTCATTTTTATGATACGGTCCTTTGATACACAAAAGTTTTAAATTTTGCTGAGGTCCCATTTGTCTAGTTTTTTCTTTCATTGCTTGTGCTTTGGGTGTAAAGTCTAAGAAACCGATGCTTAACACCTGATGCTGCCCTATATTTTCTTCTAGAAGTTTTACAGTCCTAGTTCTTATATTTAGGTCTTTGATCCATTTTGAATTAATTTTTTATATGGTATGAGATAGGGGTCCTCCTTCATTCTTTTGCATATTGAGATACAGTTCTCCCAACACCATTTGTTGAAGAGACTATTCTTTCTCAACTGAGCGTACTTAGAAGCCTTGTCAAAAAGCAACTGGCCATAGATGTGAGGGTCTAATTCTGAACTCTCAATTTGATTCCATTGGTCTGAATGTCTATTCTTGTGCCAGTACCATGCTGTTCTGACCACCGTAGCTTTGTAACAAAGGTTTAATGTCAAGACATGTGAGTCCTCCAACTTAGTCCTTATTTTTCAGGATAGTTTTAGCTATGCAGGGTCCCTTATCCTTCCAAATAAATTTAATAATTGGCTTTTCCATTTCTGCATTGTAGGTTGTTGGGATTTTGATTTGATTGAGATTGCATTGAATCTATAAATCGCTTTAGTTTGACTTGACCTCTTAATAATATTTAGTCATCCAACCCATGAGCATGGAATGTTGTTCCATTTATTTAAATCTTTTTGTTTACTTTTAGCAAATTTTTGTAGTATTCTCTGTAAAACTCCTTTACATCCTTGCTTGGATTTATCCTTAGACATTTGTTTTAGTTGCTAACGTAAATGGTATTTTTTTCTTGATTTCCTCCTCAGATTGCTCATTACTAATGTATAGAAACAATACTAGTTTTTCAGTGTTGATCTTGTACGTTTCCACTCTGCTGAATTTGTTTATTTGCTCTAGTGGCTTTGTTGTAGATTTTTTGGGATTTTGTAGATGTAGGGTAATGTCTTCTACAAATAGTGAAAAGTTTTACTTCATCCTTTTCAATTGGGATGATTTTTATTTCTTTTTCTTGCCTAACTGCTCTGTTTAGAACTTCCAGTACAATGTCAAATAATGGTGTTGACAGTGGGCATTCTTGTCTTGTTCCAGATCTTAGAGTGAAAACTTTCAGTATTTCAACACTGAATATGATGTTAACAGTGGGTTTTTCATAAATGCCCCTTATCATGTTAAGGAATTTTCCTTCAATTCTACTCTTTTGAAGTGTTTTTAGTAAGAAAGGATGCTGGATTTTGTCAAATGATTTTTTTGCATCAATTGTGATGATCATGTGCTTTTATTTCCTTTGTTTTTTTTTTAGTGGTATATTATATTAATTGATTTTCTTATGTTGAACCACCCTTGCATACATGGGACTAAACCCGCTTGATCATGATGTATAATTCTTTTAAGTGCTGTTGGACTTGAATTGTAAGTATTTCTTGAGCATTTTAGCATCTATATTCATAAGAGAAAGTGGTCTGTAATTTTCTTTTCTTGTAATATCTTTATCTGGCTTTGGTATTAGGGTAACGTTGACCTCATAAAATGAGTTAGGTATTGTTCCCTCCTGTTGAATTTTTTTGGAAAAGTTTTAGCAGGATTAGTATTAATTCTTGGAATGTTTGGTGGAATTCATCTGTGAAACCATCTGGTCCTGAACTTTTCTTTATTGGAAGGTTTTTGATGACTGATCAAACTCTTTACTTGTAATTCATCTGTTGAGATGTTCTATTGCTTCTAGAGTCAGAGTAGTTTGTGTGTTTCTAGAAATTTGTCCATTTCATCTAGGCTGTCTAAATTGTTGTCATATAGTTGTTCATAGTATCCTCTTATGATCCTTTTTATTTCTGTGGAATCAGTAGTAATGTCTTCCCTCTCATTTCTGATTTTATTTATTTATGTCTTCTCTTTTTTCTTTGTTAGATCAGCTAAGCATTTGTCAAGTTTACTGGCCTTTTCAAAGAACCAACTTTGGTTTTGTTAATGCTCTCTACTGTTTTTTCTTCTCTATTTCATTTCTTTCTGCTCTAATCTTTGTTATTTCTTTCCTTCTGCTTGGGTTGGGTTTAGTTTGTAGTTCTTTCCTCTAGGTGTGCACTTATGTCTTTGATTTTAGCTCTTTTATCTTTTTTTTAATGCAAGCACATAGGCCTATAAACTTCCTTCTCAGCACTGCCTTCCCTGTATCCAATACATTTTAATATGCTGTGTTCTCATTTTCATTCATCTCAAGATATTTACTGATTTCCCTTATAATTTCTTCTTTGACTCACTGATTATTTAAGAGTGTGTTATTTAACTTCCATATATCTGTGGATTTTCCAGTCCTCTGCCTGTTATTGATTTCCAGCTTTATTCCATTATGGTCAGAGAAGATGTTTTGTATAATTTCAATCTTTGTAAATTTATTTAGACTTGTTTTGTGACTCAGCATGTGGTCTGTCCTGGAGAACTATCCGCATTCACTTGAGAAGAAGGTTTACCCTGCTCTTTTGGGGTGCAATGTTCTGTATATGCCTCTTAGGTCTAGTTCATTTATCATCTTATTCAAGCTCTCTGTTTCCTTATTGATCTTCCAATAACCTTTGTTTTTAATAAAATGAAAATGAGAAATAAAAAGCAAATACTTAGTAAAATAAACAGGTACTTTTCATTAATGCATTTAGGAAAAAAAAAAACACCACAAAAAACATGTCCAGAGAACTTAATTCAAGGAGCTGGATTTAATTCTCTTTTAAGTTTTATTCCCCTCACAATTTTTAAAGAAATTCTCCATACGTAATAATGTTATGTTAGCTTTAATTACATCTCTAATTTGAATAGCAATTGCATACTTTCTTTCCATTTTGGTCTTTTGATATATCTAGTACTGTGATTGCTAACATTTTTAAAATAGAAAATAAATCAGTACTCCATTTGTAATTTATACACAGATTTTTTTCTAATGTGAAGCAATGTAAAAATTTAAGCTTGGCATTTTTTAAATATCTTTCTTTGTAGTTCTGTTTCTTCACATAATAAGAGGATAATTTAACTCATGACCAGACTATAGTTTCACAAAAAGTTGCTATCTGTAAGAATAATACTTCATTTAACAACATGTTGTGATCATTATTTTAAATTACGTATTCTAGGTAATATAGTAATATAATGCAAAGTAGGTTTTACTGCTTCAAATTTTGTAATTTGCAACTTAAATATAGTACTTATATTCAGGATACTCTAATTGATACTTATTTTTTTTGCAAGTAGGTTTTACTTAAAATATTTATATTTTTAATAAATTCAAGAGGTTAGAAACAAGACTGCCATACTCACTATGGCAGCAGTGCACAAAATCTTAAAAATTTCAAATATATGGAATTAAAATTATAACTATGGCACTGAAATGATTAAGGGGCTGCTGTTAACATAAATTTGTTCAAAGCTAAGGGAGATTTTAAATAATATATGCAATTATGCTTTGCTATTTGGAATAAAAACTAGGGGTAAGAGAGATATTGATATATATTATATGAATGTAAATACTGTATTTAGTAGATATTGTCATTACTGAATAATCTAAGATGAAATTTTAACAGATATGAACAAAACTAGGGATTCATCTATTTTTATATACTTAGGCCATTATATAAAAGAAGTGGAATTACTTTTATTAATCAGATATTGGTGAAATCGTTACAATCCAAATACTGTCACTTTCACAGTACATATTTTTCAAATAAACTATATATGCTACTATTTTCTGAGTATTATTAAATTCCAAATTTGTAGAAGAAAATTTACTGTATTCATGACATTTGAGGACATACAATAATCTTTTATTTTTTTATTTAGTAAAAAGTATCAGTATTTCTTGTTTTCTTTCCTTTAAATGACAACCAGAACTGCCTTTCCCACCTGAAGAATAAATATATTACATTTCATTCTAAGCATTTTGTTTTTGCTTTTACTATGAAATCTTGTTGGTGTTTTGCCTAAGTTACATATTATACTAATTTTCCCCCTTCAAGAAACTATCCTATAATCATTTATTGTATAATTTTACATTTTATCAATAATGTAATATATCTTCATCTTGTATTACAGCTTTTAAAGTCTAACGTTTACTCCTGATCTTTCTATTCAGTTTCACTATTTTTAAAAGTTTTGACAAATTGCCACAATGTCTATATTACTGAAAATTGAAAATACATCTTTTCTTTTTGATGTGCAAGTACATTTAATTACTTATTTCAAAATATTTTTACAATTTTAATTAATTTTTTAAAAGGTGAGCTTTAAATCACTTGTTTAGCCTCCCTCCTCACCATCTTCTAAAAAACTGTTGATATTGTCTTTACCATTACATATACATATGTATTAATTTGGTAATCTACTTTCATTTCTTTCAGCTTATTATTCTGATATTTACTGCCATGGCTGTAAATAACATGCTGAAATTGCTACTTCTTGGTTATTTAGGTTTAACTATTTTCATTCACTCTTCTCACTATAGAAGAATCTCTCTGATTCCACCCAGCCACATATACATATCTGTCCCATTTTCATCCTCTTAATATGGTTATAATGTTGATAATATCAATAGTTATTATTTACATTATTGTGGTATAGAAATATTATTCATAACTGACCATTGAAGAATTATTTATTTTTTGCTCTACTTTGAAAATAGTTTTAATGTGCTTGATTTCTGAGTACTTAGCATTAATCGAAACTCAACCTCTTCAACAGTTGCCTAAATCTCCCCTTGGAAATTTAAACAGCTCAGGTATGTTATGTATTTCATCTTCCTGAAACCATCTTCTCCAAGCTTTCTGAACTGTTACGGTCTGGCTCCTTTATTTTGAAAATATCTGGTATTTCATTTCTAGGGAAATTTCCTAAATTTACTTCATCTATTCTCTGTTCTCTAATGACTTTTTCTGGCACTTTCCTTATTTGGATATTGAAACTCATGAATTGAACATCTAATTTTCATATCTTCATTTTATATCTCTCTTTGCCATTTTTCTCTATTTTTAAACTTCCAGTAAATATCTTCTAACTATTCTACTGACTTACTTTTGTTTAAACTTCTGCCTTAGTATTGAATTTCTAAGAGCTTATTTTTGTTTGAATATTCCTTTCTTATAGTGTCCTATTCTTGTTTCATGGTTGCCATGTCTTCTCTTATTTCTGGGAATATAAATGATAGCTTTTTGGGGGGACATTTCCTTAATACTGCAGAATTCTGTTTCCTCCCATTTTCTTTCTTCTCTTCCTTTGATTGTTCTTTCTTCTTAGGTGCTTTTCTCTTGTTTCAATTCTTGGTTGCCTGCTTACATTGGAATGTTGTGTCCCTGTACATCTCTTCCCAACTCCACCATCAGTGATCTCACATTGGTAGCTTAAAATCAGTCACAGTAGGAGCATTTACACCACAGAAATCAGAAAACACTAAAATCAGGGCTTGCTTTATTGTTTTGTTGATTGTTCAGACTTAAGAAAGTGATACAGAAAATATGAATACTGCATATTAAACTTATAAGTGTTTGGGTCTGTAACTGTTAAATTGTAAATAACACAAAAACAATAGAGAAAATATTCTTCCAGTACTTGAAAACTATGATTCAGCAAAGAAGTCACTTATATCATTGGCAAGTGAGTGAAGTTCCTACACACATTTTCATCATTTCGCTTTTGTTTTATCCCTTAAGCAACCAGCATTCATGTTGGAAGTACACTCATCCATCTGTTACTGCCATTGATTGATCACATATGCAAGTGTTTGACAAAAAAAAAAAAAAAATAATAATAATAATAGTGAAAGCATTCTCTGAGAATCAATTGGCTATCTGAAATTGACAATAAATCATAAATTTTTAAAATTGTAAGTTGTATGCTAGCTGTTGCAGTTGGGCAGGTTGATGTAATTATGAATTCCAAAAATATAATTGGATCATGCTTGTAAACTGATCTGTTAATCTGTGCATGATTAAGTTATGATTAGGGCATTGACTGGGCCATGTCAGAAGGGCGTTGAGTCCCACCCCGCGGTGGGTGGGGAATCAAATATAAAAGGCAAGGCAAAGAACAGAATTGAAGTGGTTCTTGAGAAGGAGTTTTTTTGAGAAGCAGTTTTGATGTTGGAAAGAAGGCCCCAGGAGAAGAGAAGCAAGCCGTTCACCTGATCGTCTACAGCTGACCTTGTGGAGGAAACAGGATCTAAGCCCAGAGAGAAACGCAGCCCTGGGAAGAGAGGAACCCCAGAAGCCTGAACCCTGGCAAATGCCGGCAGCTGTCTTGCTCTATCTAACACGTGGCAATGGACTGTGGTGAGAGAAGAAACTTAACGTTTTATGGCCTGGTATCTGTGGACTTCTACCCCAAATAAATACCCTTTATAGAGACCAACCCATTTTTGGTATTTCACATTAGCACCCCTTTGGCTGACTAATATACTAGCACATCCTTTATATCTTCACAATTCATAATAAATTTTTACTTTCTTCAGAGAGCCAGTTGTGAATCATTTATCAAAGCAACACTGACTTAATCTTTCTGCTTATGTATAGTATTCCCACTCCACATTGTTCTTAATGTCCAACATTCCAAAAACTAACTCTTTAGCCATCTACAGGGCATAAACCCTTGGCCTTTTGGCAGACTGTGGGAGTGGTAGACTCCATGTGACTCAGAGTAGGGCATGTTAAATGACACTATTGAATGTAATAACTCCTCTTATTTTAGTATTTGGATTTCTCTACTGTTATCTTTGAATTTACTTTTATTATGTGTGCTAAATCATTTATTACTCTTTCATCTGCTTCCCTGACTCCAAAAGGTTGTTGTTATTATCTTCTCTTTTGTTCTCTCCTGCCTTGAATATATTTGACTTAAAGAATTTTCTATATTGATATTTTAGTTTGATTTCAGGAGGTAGTGATAACAGATGTGTTCAATCTAACATCTTTGTCCAGAAGTCCATAATATATTCTTTACTGACTGACTTGTTAGGTCATCTTTATCATATAAGAAGCCAATTTATATAGATTAATTTCTGAACTCTCTGCACTACTGCCTCACTGTTTTATTTATTTTGGTTTTACAATATGTCTTAATATATGAAAACATGAAGGTCTTCTATGTTTTCAAACCTAGCTTTGTTTCTCATAAAATTAATTTTTGAAATAAATTTTAGAAGTAGGTTTTCAATTTCCCTTAAAATTTTGCCAGGATTTTGATTTGAGTTCATTATTTATAAACAAGGAAAATTGATGTATTGTACTATTTAGGATTTCCTCCATTGACTTGGCATGTCTGCCCATTTTCTTCATGTCTTCTTTTATTTTCTTTGTTTGGGTTTGTAATTATATCTAAAATCCTGTGTATTCTTTATATGAACGAATTTAGATACTACTTATTTTTGGTTGATGGTTACCATAAATAGTATCTTGTTTTCTGTATTATTCTGCAATCTGGCTATTACTAATTCAGAAAAACACAGTTCATTGTTTTTGTATTCATCTTGTACTTTGCTGCCTTGCTGGATTTTTCTTTTTAGTTCTAATAATACCTATTGATTCTCTTGGGTTCTCTATGTGAATCATATATCCTCATTGCATCAATTTAAAAACTTCATAGATCTCATATTGTAGCACAATTTAAGCATTTGTAATCATTTCTCAACCAGACCTTCAAATTTTTAGATGTTTCTATGTTTATTGATTTTAATGTTTTCCTTTCTTGCATTCCTAATTTTATATCACCACAAATCCATTGAAATTCATTTTAATGTAACTTTTATGTGTGTTTTTAAAAAGTGTTTCAAGAATGGTACATGGATTGAAAATACTGTATTATTTAGTTTTCTTATTATTGTTTTGGCTTGTGTAAAATTTGTGGATCACACTGCTTTTTTTCACTCAGAATTCTATATACTTACTCTTTTGTCTTTTGTCTATTATTTTACAGAAGAATGATTTATGACCAACTTGCTTTATAGTCCTTTGTGTGCAATTGAGTTTAAAAGTATATTATGAAATATTTCCATGACAAGTAATACTACAGTACAGATACAGAGAATTCTATAATGAACATTCTTATATCTACAATTTAGCCTATGAAGATGATATAGTCTTAAGGCTTTCAGAATGCCTGTGTATTTTCTCCAATTATGATTCCTTACCTCTTTATTCCCAGAGTAAGAGACAATGAAAAACTTGTATTTTATGTTTTTCCCCTGGATTTTTTATTTTATTTTATAAAATATGTATGTGTTGTAAATTACTTGCAATAACTCTCCCCTTTCCAATTTGTCCATGCCTTCCCGAATTCACTCCTTGGAGAGTGACCTCCTATACTGATTCTGGCCTTAGCCATGTGACCTGTTTTGACCAATGATACACTAGTACATACTAGGGAACCAGAGACTTGCAAAGTGCTGGCGCGTTGGAGCTTGCTTTCTTTGATGATATTGGAATCTCCCAATACATTGTGAACAAATCTAGACAAGTTTACTGGATGATGAAAAACACATGGCCCAGTTACTCCTATCACTCAAATTCATAAAAGTATTTCCTATATTTTCCCCTTTGTTTTAGAATTTTGATTTTCACAATTAGAGTTTAATTCACCTGGAATTGATTTTTGTGTCATAAGGAAGGGATAAGATGTCATTTTTTTAAATGTATGGATAATCTTTCCAATTAGAACACCAATTATGGAATATTCCATCTTTATCCCAAAGAGTTACCATGACATTTCTTTCATATATCAATTATCTATATATATTTATTTTATTCCTTTCACTCGTCTACTTAGCTACCTCACTGCTAATAAAATCTTGTTAATTATTATAGCTTTATAATAAAGTTTGTTGTCTAGTAAGGCAAATCCCCTAATCTTGATCTTCATCTTCCCAATTGTGTTGTTTCCAAATAGAATTTAGAATCATCATGACAAATTTTGATAAAAGTATTGATAGGGATTTCATTGAGACTGTTTTGCCTATGGGGCAATCTCATATTTTTTTCCTTATTTTAAAGGGAATGCTTTTATTATTTCACAATTATGTATGATGTTTGCTGTTTTTTGTTTTTTTTTAATGGTATTTTTTTTTACCAGGTTAATAAACTAACCTTTCATTCCACTTACTAAGGGTTAATTTTTAAAAAATGCATATTAAATTTTATTGAAAAATATTCTTACATTTATTATTAGAGTTTATGTAAACCACCCTTAAACTCCTGGAATCAACCTATCTGAACTGGTCATTAACTATTATGTCTTTTTTACATTGCTAGGGGTTTGGTTACATAATACATCTGGACTGATGATTAATATTATCATAAACATTTCCTTTCTTCCTCTGGTTTTAGTGACAAGTTTATTCTAGCCTCATGAAACAAATTGAAGAGGCATGTTCCCTGGTTTCTATTCTCTTAAAAAGTGTTGTTTCTTTTCTTTTTAAAGATTGCAATGATTTGTTTCTTTGAAAGTTTGGCTTACCTCACCTATACCATTATCTGCAAATGGTGGTTTTAGAGTGGGGATTGAATTTTAATTCCTGGTTACTTTTCTTGAGGGTTGTGAGTCTATTTAAAGCTTCTATTTTCCAAGAGCCAGTGTGGTAAGTAATTTTCTAGGAAAATGTTTATTTCCTCTAATTTTACACATTTTGCATGAACATTACTCATTATACACTCTTTAAGATTTGTAACTGTGTGTTATTAATAGTTTTAACCCCTTTATATTTGTAGTACTGATTATTTGTGCCATCTCTCTTTCTTTTTCTGACTTAGCTTGCCCAGGTATTTATCAATTTTAGTCATCTTTTCTAAAACCCTTCTCTGGCATTGTTAATCCTTCTATTTTTCTCTGTTCTTATTTTATACTTCTCTGCTTTTACACTTTTATTGGGTTTGTTTGTTCTTTTCTAACTTTCAAAATTGATTATTAATTTATCAATTTTTGTACCTTACTTTCTAAGGTGCATTTAAGTATAAAGATTCCTCCTCTAAATACTGCTAGCTGCAGTAAATAATAATTCAGTTATAAGCATTTTCTAATTTCTTTCATGGGTTCTTTGTTAACTAATGAGTTTTTAAGAAGTGTATGGGCATATGTGAGTTTGTTAATGTATGTGTTTTATTTCCAAAAGCATTGTCAGCTTAATTGCATTATCATCAGGGAATGGGTCTTTATGATGATATTTATTATTTTATAATTGTTCATACTTCTTTTATGGCCTACTTCCTAGTCACATATATTTGAGAAGAATGTGTTTTCTAAATTATTCTGCTTGGTTTCATATGCAGTCAGATAAAACAGTTAATTGTGTATTCCAAATCTATTACATTTTTATTGATTTTTTTTTCTTATCCTACCAATTACTGGGCGAGACTGATTAAATTTTTCTCAATATAACAGTGGTTTGTAAAGTTCTCGGCCATTCTGTTAATTTTTTAAATTAATAGACTCTACTTTTAAAAATAGATTTAGATTTACAAAAAAATCAAGCACATAGTACAGTGCTCCCATTTACCATCCCCCCAAAAACATATAGTTTCGCCTATTATTGCCATCTTACATAAGTGTGGTATATTTACTACAATTGATGAACCAATATTGATACATTATTATTAAATAAAGTCCATATAACTTACATCAGGGTTTACTCCATATTGTACAGTTCTATGAATTTTGAGAAATACATATCATGTGTGCACTATTACAGTATTATACAGAATTGTTTCACCATTTTAAAAATCCCCTGTGCTTCACCTATTCATTCTGGCTCTGCACTCTCCAAACCCCCAGCAATCACTGATCTTTTTGCTTTTTAGTTTTCTCTTTTCTAGCATGTCATATATTTGGGCTCATACAATATGTAGCATTTTTAGATTGGTTTCTTTCAACATAGCAATATGTATTTAAAGTTCATCCTTGTATTTTCATGACTTGGTAGCTCATTTTATCTTATTTTATTTAATTTTTTAAAAACTTTTTGTTGTATTAACAGAATAATATTCCATGGTATGGATATACCACAGTTTATCCATTCACCTATTTACAGACATCTTGGTTGCTTCCAGTTTGGAACAATTATGCATAAAGCTACTATAAATATGCATGTGCAGATTTTTGTGTGGATGTCAGTTTTCAACTCATTTGGGTAAATACCTAAGATATAATTGTTGGATAGTATTGTAAGAGTATTAAGCTTTGTGAGAAACTGCCAAATTGTCTTTGAAAGTGGCTGTACCATTTTGGATTCCCACTGGCAATGAATCAGATTTGGTGTTACTCCACATCCTCACCAGCATTTGGTATTGTTACTTTTTATGATGTTAACTGTTCTCTAGTACTGTATAGTGATATTTCTTTATTGCTTTAATTTTCTATTCCTTAATGACACATGATGTTGAGCACCTTTTTTGTATGCTTATTTGCCATTTGTTTATCTCTTTTGGTGAGCTTATCTGTTCAGACCTTTTGCCCATGTTTTAATAAGATTATTTGTTTTCTTATTGTTCAGTTTTAAGAATTCTTTGTATATTTTGAATTCAAGTCATATATCCATTGTGTTTTACAAATATTTCCTCCCCATTGTGTATTGTCTTTCCTTTTTCTTAACAGTGTATTTCACAGAGCAGACATTTATTTTTAATAAAAACTACATTTTCAATTTTTCTTTCATGGATCATATTTTTGGTGTTGTGTCAAAAAACTCATCACCAAATCCAAGATCCTTAGCTTTGCTCCTATATTTTCTTAAAGAAGTGTTATTGTTTTAGGTTTTGCATTTAGGTTTAGGATCCATTTCAAGATTCAGTTGATTGATGATGCTGTTCAGTTCAACTAAGTACTTTACTTATTTTCTGTAAGCTGTATCTGTCAGTTACTGATAGAGGGGAATTAAAGTTTCCAATGATAATAATGGGTTTGTCTATTATTCCTTGCAGATCTATCAGTTTTTGCCTCACACATTTTGACATTTGTTTTAGTTTGTTAAAAGCTGCTGGGAGCAATTACCAGAAATAGGTTGGCTTTTACTAAGGAATTTATCAGGTTAAAAGCTTACAGTTTGGAGGTCGTGAAAACGTCCAAACCAAGGCTTCATCAGAGATGCTTTCTCACCAAGCTGCAGCTCTGGGTGATCAGCACTTGTTAGGTGTCTGCTAGTCTCTCCCTTCTCCTCTGGGCCTTGTTGCTTTCATCTTCTGGCTGAAGTGGTTGCCTCTCAGCTTCTGGCTCCCAAGGCCTTCTCTCTCAGCTTCTGGGTTCCTCTGTGTCTCTGTGGCCTTATTTCTGTGACTGCAGCTTTTTATTCCTCTGTTTATAAAGAACTCTAGTAGAGGATCATGACCCACACTGGACCCCACAATCTAATCAAAGGTCCTTAACTGAAGCAATTTAATCAAAAGGTCTCACTTACAATAGGTTTAAATGCACAAGAATGGATTAGCTTTAAGAACAGGATTTTCTAGCATCTACAAAAGACTCAAATTGCCACAATGTTCTTTTGCTATTTGCATACAGATTAAGGACTTTTATGTCCTTTTGAGGAATGACCTACTTATTGTTATATAATACCTCTCTTTATTTCTGAAAATTTTCCTTGTTCTCTAGTCCTCTTTACTTGAAATTAACATAGCTACTCCAGATTCTGTATGGTTAATATTAGCAGGGTATGTCTTTCTCCTTCCCTTTACTTTTAATATATCTGTGTCTTTATGTCTAAAGTGGGTCTTTTGTAGACAACCTATATTTGGTTCTTGTATTTTTTTATCCAGTATGTCCACTATGACCTTTCACATTTAAAGTTTTTGTTGATATAATTGAATTACTATCTAGCATGTTTGTAACCGTTTCTCTTTATTTCATTTGTTCTTTATTTCTTTGCTTCTTTTTCTTCCCTCCCTTCTTTAATTGCATATTTAATGTGATTCTATTTTCACTCCTCTCTTAGTATATCAATTGTGCTTTAAAAAAGTTTTAGTGGTTGTCCTACATGTTGTGATATACATTTACCACTAATCTTAGTCCACTTTTATATAACAATATACCACTTCATGTGTAGTGCATACACTTTATGATAGAATTTTCCTTTTATCCCCTCCATTCCTTATAATATTGTTGTAATTCATTTCACTTATCCATATGCTATAATCACCAAATGCGTAGCTGTTATTTTTACTTTTAACAAAAAGTAATCCACTAGTTCAAGAAAGAATGAGGAAAAGAAAATATTTTGTTTTACCTTCAGTTATTCCTTCTCTTTCTTTCCTTATGTAAATCCAAATTTCTGACCTATGTAGTTTACTTTCTCCTTGAAGAACTTCTTTTAACATTTCTTGCAAGGCAGGTTACAAGTTCCTTCAGTTTTTGTTTGAGAAAAGTCTTTACTTCTCCATTACTTGTGAAGGATAATTTTGCTGGACACAGAATTCTTGATTTGGGGGTTCAGATTTTTTTCAACACTGTAAATATTTCATTCTGCTCTCTTCTCACATGCATGGTTTCTGATGAGAAATCCAATGTAATTCTTATCCTTTTTCCTCTATATGTAAAATACAATTTTTGGCTGGCTTCTTTCACAATCTTCTCATTGTCTTTGGTGTTCTGAACTTTGAATATAATATTCCTAGGTATAGATTTTTTTTTGGTATTTATCCTGCTTGTTCTCTGACCATCCTGGATCTGTCATTAACTTTGGAAAATGTTAAGGCTTAATTACTTCAAATATTTATTTTCCTTTCTCTTGTCTCCTTCTGTTATTATTATATATGTTACATCTTTAGTTGTTCTTCTACAGGTATTAGATATTCCCTTCCATTAAAAAAAAAATATATATATATA
>JAQZBX010050442.1:0-19654 GCA_029593785.1 Cabassous unicinctus | reverse complement strand
AAGCGAACCCGGGGCCTCTCATATGGTAAACGGGTGCGCTATCCATTGCGCCACACCCGCTTCCTGCCGTGAGGTTGCTGCATCAGCCCACCGCACTGCTCAGGCCGGCGTGCCCTCACAAGGAGGCCTCGGGACGCGAACCCGGGCCTCCCATATGGTAAACGGGGGCTCTATCCACTGAGCCACACCCGCTTCCCATTATTTCTTTCCTTCTGCTTGCTTTGGGATTGGTTTGCTGTTCTTTTTCTAGTTTCTCTAGTTGTTCAGGTAAATCTTTGAGTTTAGCTCTTTCTTCTTTTTTAATAAAGGTATTTAGGGCTATAAATTTCCCCCTCAAGACTGCCTTCAGTGTATCCTATAAGTTTTGATAAGTTGTGTTCTTGTTTTTATTTGCCTCAATATATTACTGATTTCAGTTGTAATTTCTTCTTTGACCCACTGATTATTTAGGAGTGTGTTGTTCAGCCTCCACACATTTGCAAGTTTACTTTTTTCCTGTCTATTATTGATTTCCAGTTTCAATCCATTATGATCTGAGAAGGTGCTATGTATAATTTCAATCATTTTATAATTATTGAGAGCTGCATTGTGCCCTAACATGTGGTCTATCCTGGAGAAAGATCCATGGGCAACTTGAAAAGAATGTATAAACTGCTGAGTTTGGATGCAGAATTCTGTATACGTCTGTTAGGTCTAACTCATTTATCATATTGTTCAAGTTCTCTGTTTCCTTGTTGGTATTCTGTCTAGTTGTTTTATCTAATGATGTGAGTGAGGTGTTGAAGTCTCCAACCATTATTGTAGAGATGTCTATTTCTCCCTTAGTTTTGCCAGAATTTATCTCATGTATTTTAGGGCACCCTGGTTAAGTGCATAGATATTTTTGACCATTATATCTTCCTGGTGCATTGTCCCTTTTATTAATATATAATGGCCTTCTCTATCTCTTATAACTTTTTTGCATTTAAAGTCTGTTTTGTCTGATATTAGTATAGCTTCCCCTGCTCTTTTCTGGTTCCTATTTGTGTGGAGTATCTTTTTCCAACCTTTCACTTTGAGCCGTTTTGTGTCTCTGGGTCTAAGGTGAGTTTCTTGTAAGCAGCATATGGATGGCTCATGTTTTTTTTAAACCATTCTGTCAGCCTGTGTCTTTTGGTTGGAGAGTTTAATTCATTCACATTCAGTGATATTACTGTAAATGCATTATTGACTTCCACCATTTTATTCTTTGGTTTTCATATTTCATATTGTATTTTTGTCTTTTTACTCTTTTGGTTATCTTTTCTGCTATTCTTTCTTCTATACTTTCCTCGAAGCCTCTGTCTCTTGTCTTTTTATTTCAGGTTCTAAGGCTTCCTTTAATATTTCCTGCAAAGGTTGATTCTTTTTTGCAAACTCTCTTAGTTTCTATTTGTTTGTGAATATTTTATACTTACCTTCCTATTTGAAGAACAATTTTGCTGGACAAAGAATTCTCAGCTAGCAGTTTTCCCCTTTCAGTATCCTAATTGTATCACACCACTATTCTCACCTCCATGGTTTCTGAAGAGAATTCTGTGCTAAGTCTTACTGGGTATCCCTTGTATGTGATGGTTTGTTTCTCCCTTGCTGCTCTGAGAATTTTCTCTTTATATTTGACATTTGACATTCTGAAGAGTATGTATCTTGGAGTAGGTCTGTTTAGTTTTATTCTGATGGGGGTACGGTGCACTTCTTGGACATGTAAATTCATTTCTTTTGTAAGAGTTGGGAAATTTCTGGCTATTATTTCCTCAAATACTCTTTCTGCCCCTTTTCCCTTCTCTTCTTCTTCTGGAACTCCCATGACATGTATTTTGTTGCATTTCATATTGTCATTCAACTCTCTGAGCCCCTGCTCAATTTTTTTTCCATTTTTTTCTTTCTGTCTTCAATTTTAGCTGTTCTGTCTTCTGTATCACTTATTTTTTCTTCTACCATTTCTATTCTGCTGTTGTATGCCTCTAATGTGTTTTATGTATATATCAATTTATTGAAGTATATCACTCATACATGAACATACATAAACAGTAAGTGTATAGCAATAGTTGTGACCTTACAAAATAAACAAATATAACATCATACAGCGCTCTCATTCCTCACCCTACCACCAATACCTTGCACTGTTGTTAAACATTTTTAACTAATGATTAAAGAGCATCCTCAAAATATTACTACTAACCAAAATATTTCCCCCCAACCCACCCTATTATTATTTTTATATCACTTATACATGAACATACATAAACAATATGTGTATAGTAAAAGTTGCGAACTTACAAAGCAAACATTCATAACATCATACAAGGGTCCCATTACATCAACCCTCCACCAACACCTTGCATTGTCATGAGACATTTGTTACAAGTTATGAAAGAATATTGTCAAACTCTAACTGCTGATTATAGTCCTTATTTTACATTTGGTGTATTTTCCCCCAACCCACCCTATCATTATTTTTTTAAATATATTTTTATGACAGAAGTTGTAAACTTACAAAACAATCATGTGCATATGCAGAATTCCCAAACAATACCCCTCTATCAACACACCACACTGTGGTGGAACATTTGTTACAGATTATGAGATAATATCATCCGATTATTACCAGGTCCATAGCTTACACTTGGCACACATTTTCCATACTCTCCCATTATCAACACAGTACATCTTTGGCATAGATGCAAGAATATTACATTATTATGGTTAACCACAGTCCATAGGTCACTCCAGTTGTAGTTTTCCCATGCCTCTCCACATTCCCACAATGTTGCAACAGTGATGTACATCTGGTCTAGCTCACAAAGGACACTCTTGCATCTGTACCATCAACCACAATTCTCATCTACCTCTAGGTTTACTGTGCTATTCAGTCCCTAGATTATTCTCTAACTTTCTGTCAACTGGCATTTACATCCCTAGACTACCATTTTCAGCCACATCCCCATTCATAAACCAGCTGTTACTCACTATAATGTGTTACCATCAACTCTGTACATTTCCACACTTTTACAGTAAAGCTAATTAAAACTTCTACATACAATAGCAGTAGTCCATGTCAGTCCCTCTTATCTCCTTTAAGAATCCACCACCTACCACGAGGTCTTGAAGATATTTTCCTACGTTTTCTTCTAGAAGCTATATGGTTCTTGCTTTTATATTTGGGTTTTTTATTCATTTTGAGTTAATTTTTGTATAAGGTGTGATATAGGGGTCCTCTTTCCTTCTTTTGCTATGGATATCCAGTTTTCTCAGCACCATTTGTTGAATGGACTGTTCTGCTTGAGCTGGGTGGGTTTGACAGACTAGTCAAAAATCACTTGACCATAGATGTGAGGGTCTGTTTCTAAGCCATCAATTCGGTTCTATTGGTCTATGTGTCTGTCTTTATGCCAGTACCATGCTATTTTTACCACTGTAGCTTGGTAATATGATTTAAAGTCCAGAAATGAGAGTCCTCCAACTTTGCTTTTCCTTTTTAAAATGTTTCTGGCTATTCAAGACCCCTTACCCTTCCAAATAAATTTGATAATCATGTTTTCCATTTATTTTAAATATGCTGGTGGAATTTTTATCATGATTTAATTGAATCTGTATATCAATTTGAGTAGAATTGGTATCTTAATGATATTCAGTCTTCCAATCTGTGAGCATGGAATGTTTTTCCAATTATTTAAGACTTTTAAAAATTTCTTTTAACAATGAGTTGTAGTTTTCTGAATGCAAGTGCTTTACAGCTTTGGTTAAGTTTATGCCTGAATATTTGGATTTTATCTGTCATATTTTATTTTCACCACTCTTTTGACACTTTTAATTACTTTTATTGATATAATCTTCATTTCTAGACTCTCTTCCAGGCCTCTCTCTCCTGTCTTTTCTTTTCAGGCTGTAGCACATCTTTTAGTATTTCCTGCAAAGCTGGTCTCTTGGTTAGAAACTCTCTCAGTTTCTGTTAATCTGTGAATATTCTAATCTCACCCTCATTTTTGAAAGACAATCTTGCTGAATATAAGATTCTTGGATGGAAGTTTTTCTCTTGCAGTATCTTAAATATATCATACCACTGTATTTTTGTTTCCATGGTTTCTGGTGAGAAATCAGCACTTAATCTTATTGGGTATCCTTATATGTTATGCATTGCTTTTCTCTTCCTGCTCTCAGAATTCTCTCTTTGTCTTTGGCATTTGACATTCTGATTAGTATGTGTCTTGGAGTTGTTCTATTAGGATTTTTTTCAGATTGGAGTATGTCGTGCTCCTTGGACACAGATATATATGTCCTTCAATAGGGTTGGGAAATTTTCTACCATTATTTCTTCAAATATTCCTTCTGCTCCTTTTCCCTTCTCTTCTTCTTCTGGGACACCCATGGCACATATGTTTGCATTTCTCTTGCTATCCTTTAGTTCCCTGAGACCTTGTTCAAGTTTTTTCAATCTTTTCTTCATCTGTTCTTTTGTATGTTCACTTTCAGAGGCCATTTCTTCAAGCTCACCAATCCTTTCTTCTGCCTCCTCAAATCTGCTATTATATGATTCCAGTGTGTTTATTTCATTTATTGCACCTTTCATTCCGATAAGATCTGCTATTTTCTATGTATACCTTCAAATTCTTCTTTGTGCTCATTCAATGTCTTCTTAATATCTTTAATTTCTTTAGCCATCTCATTGAATTTATTATGGAGATTTGTTTGAACATCTATGATTAGTTGTCTCAACTCCTTTATGTCATCTGGAGGCTTATCTTATTCCTTTAACTGGGCCATATCTTCCTGTTTCTTGGTGTGGCTTGTAATTTTTTGTTGGTGTCTTGGCATCTGGCTTACTAGAGTATTTTTCTGGGTGCAGTTTTTCTCTTTAGTTTAGGGATTCGTGCCCTTTCTCTCTTGCTGGTTGTGTAGTAGGAGCCAAGGATGTAGTTGGTGCTATAAGCTGTGGAGACTCAAGCTGCCCTCAGTGCCCCAAGGACAGATGACGCTTCTCCCAACTTTCTCCTTTGCCAGGAGTAGGGACAGAGCCACGGCTGTGTGGAATAATCCAAGTCATGCAGGCCTAGACTGTAGTTGCCCAGAAACTTCACTCCCCTTTTTCACCTGCCTGGGGCAAGGATGGAGATGCAGGTGTGGGCAGCAATCTATGCAGTGCAGGTCCAAGATGACCGCAGTTGCCCCGGTAGACTTTGGATTATTCAGTCTGTGCCAGCTAAATGTACCTGCAGTTACCTGGATAGGCTGTTGCAGGGCCCATCAGCTTCCTCCCTGCTTCAGGTGGGGCTGAAGCCTTGGCTAGGGCTGCAGGCCAATCTGGGTGAAAGAAATCAGTCTCTAGCATCACAATAATTTTCAGTCAGCCTGGCTTCCCCTCATGCTGAGGGTGGAGTCAAAATGGTAGCTACTGGCCTCCTTACAACTTGGACAGGTTCAATGTTCAGCTGTTCTTAGGGTTATATTTTATCCGGCTGAACTCACTAATCAGTAGCTGACATTGGTGGCTAACCGTCTTCCTCCCCTGTTTTTGGGAAATGGAGCTTCCAATTCCTGCCACAGAATAGCTCCTGGGGTGGCTTGCGCCTCCAAAATAGGATGATTACTGGCCTCCACGGTGTGGCCTGTTATTTCCGGAGAGGTTGGCGCAGCTCCCCCCAGCTTCCTTTCCAAGGTGAGCTTGGGGCTTAGGCTAGAGCGGCAATCTGATCTAGATGTAAAGAAGTCGGTGCCTACCAGCACTGTGATTTTCAGTCAGCCTCCCTTCCCCTTGTGTCAGGCGCAGAGTTAAGATGGTGGCTTCTGGCCTCTTTCTGACTTGGACAGGTTAAAACTTTAGCTGTTCTTAGAATTATACTTTAGCCCACTGAATTTACTAATCAGTAGCTGAAGTTGTTGCCCAACCGTCTCTTCCTTCCCCATTTTTGGGAAGTGGAACTTCTAATTCCAGCCGCAGAACAGCTCCTGATGTGGCTTGTGCCTCTAGTGGAAGATGGGCACCGGCCTCTGTGGCATGGAGTACTCTACTTACAAATCTTTTCTGCAGATGGGCAGTTTCCTCCTTCCACTCTTTCAAGGGTCCTGCAGGATGTACTTCTGGTCTCCTTGAGCCCCCAAACAAGTCCTTTAGATGGCTCTGGGTGATTACTAACTGCCCTGTAGCAGGAGCTGATTCTAGGAGCACCTTACTCTGCCGCCATCTTGCTGGTTGTTCCCTCTAATGTGTTTTTGATCTCACCTATTGTGTCTTTCTGTTACTTTTCTGTTTAGGATTTCAAATTCTTCTTTGCGCTCGCTCAGTGTCTTCTTGATGTAATTTATCTCTTTAACCATATTGTCTTTCAACTCATTAATTTGATCTTGGAAATTTGTGCGCATCTCACTGATTAGTCCCCTCAAATCCTGCATCTCTTCTGGGTCTTTGATATTTTCCTTTTCTTGGGCCATGTCTTCTATTTTCTTAGTATGGCTTCTAATTTTTTGCTGATGTCTAGGCATCTGCTTAGGATGTAGTTTACTCAGATGCTCAATTTCTTTCTCTTTTATAGGGATTTATTGGCCAGAGGCTGTGTGTTGCCACTGCTCTTTGATTCTTGGCTCGACCCGCATTGTTAGGATCATCCCTGTTAGTTGCTCAGAACTGGGCACTGGATCCAGTAATTTGTTGTAGACTTGCTTCCTAGGGCCTTGGGGAGGGAAGCTATACAGGCTGGAAAAAGCCTCTCCTACTTATTTTTAATTTTCTCACGTGCACTTCTTTTGTTTCCAGCAGATGGCAGTCTTTGGCAGCTTTCAGTTCAATGCCTGGTCAGAGTGTATTTGTTGCAACACAGAGTGAATCAATGTAACAGAGCTTCCTGCCTGGAGGTTAAGAGCCTTATAATTCAAACTTTGTCTAAGACAGTTCTCCAGGCTTTGCTGGCAGCCCCTTTCCTTTTCCTGGCTAGAAAATATTTCCCTTCCCTTCGAGTCCTCAACAATCAGTCCAGGCTAGTAGAGAAGGAGATTGGGCATTATATCTCTTTAGCCTCTTGTTGGCTCCCAAGGCCAACAATGGGTGTGGCCCCACCCAGTCTGGAAGTTCTCCTGGGACACAGCAGACTAAATTTGTGAGTCAAAAGCTGAGTCAGCTTTAGGCTGTGTCTCTCTCTCTCCCCTTTCCTGGTGTGGTAGATCCCTGGAGCCCCCTTTGTCTGTAGCTGCAGTCCCAGAGGCCTGAGAATTCTTAAGTGTCTTTAGTGTGGGGGAGGGTGCCAGCAGCAGTAGCTTCTGGTTTCAACTCACAGTGCTGTAGTCACAATTTCCCTCCTTTGTCCCTCTCTCATCTGGATGGTGTCCAGCCTTTGCCTGGTGTCCTAAACCCTAGAAGATCTTTTTCTAGGGTGTTTCAGCCTGTTCTTTAGCTATTTTTCTGGAGGAGAAGAGACTCTGTCTTTTCTAGTCTGCCATCTTTCTGGAAGTCTAGATTTTTATTTTGTATATTGTTGTAGTTGCAGTTTGTTGTTGTTATTGTTTTTAGTAACTTGTTGATCTTAATCTGTGAAAACTATTTAGCCTCTGGTGTATAACTGCTGATGTTTCTGCTTAGTTTTTAAAAATTACTATTATACTTAAAAAAAAATTAACAGCTGTATTAAAGTATAATTTACATACCCCCAAACTTATCCACTTCGTATACAACCCAAAGATTTTTAGTGTATTTACTGAATTGTGCAAGCATCACCACTATCTAATTTTAAAACATTTCCCACTCCCCCAGAAGAAATTGCATGCCCATTTACAATCATTCCTCTTTCCCACCTCCAATCTTTGGTAATCATCAATCTACTTTCTTCATATGCTTGTCTTTCCTGAGCATTTCATATAAGTGAAAATATATAATATGTATTCTTTCTGTCTGGCTTCTTTTTACTGGGCATACTTTTTTTGAGGTCAATCCATGTATGAGTACTTTGCTCTTTTGTATTGCTCAATAGTATTTCATTATACAATCATGTCACATTTTGTTTATTATTCACTAGTTTATGGATATTTGAGTTATTTCCACTTTTTGGCTATTATGAGTAATGCTGCTCTCAACACTTGCATGTAGTCTTTTTTGTGAAGTATTATTATTTAAAAAATTTTTAAATCTGGCTTCCTAGTCATTGCTAGAGTTATGTTTCAAGAGTTTATTTTTTAATTAATTTTTTATTTTTTAGAGATATTTAGATTACATAAATGTTACATAAAAAAATAGGGAATTCCCATATGCCCTGCTCCCCACACATATTTACCCACATTAACAACATCCTTCATTAGTAAGGTACATTCATTGCAATTGATGAACATGTTTTGGAGCATTTCGATGAAGCATGAATTATCGTTTACATTGTAGATACACTGTCTCCCACACAATTCTGTAGGTTATGGCAAGATATATAATGGCCTGTAACTGTTGCTGCATTGTCATTCAGGACAATTCCCAAATCCCAAAAATGCCCCTATATTACACCTGTTTTCCCTCTCCCTGACCTCAGAACCTCCAGTGGCCACTGCCTCTGCATCAATGATATAAGTTATTCCATTGCTAGAATCATAATAAGTCTATAGTAGAATACTAGTAAGTCCACTCTAGTCCATAGTTCATTCCCCAATCCTGAGGATTCTGGGATGGTGATGCACACTCCACCTCTAATTGAGAGGGGGCTTCAGTCCCATATGGCCTATGGATGAGACTCTCTTGCTTGCAGTTTTAGACACTCTTGGTTCCTTGGTATGGTGGTTGTCCATTATCACCTCCTTGTTAGTTGTCCTGGGTGAGTCCATTGAACTGGAGAGTAGGTGTTGCAACTCTGTTGAGGCCCATGGCCCAGCTGGCACATGGACAGCCCCAAAGATTCAAGTCTCTATGTTTCAAGAGTTTAAAGGTTAGGGAAGCGGATATGGCTCAAGTGATTGGGCTCCCACCTACCACATGGGAAGTCCCTGGTTTGGTTCCTGGTGCTTCCTAAAGACAGCAAGCTGGCATGATGGACATGTGTGGTGAGCTGACACAACAAGATGACACAATAAGAGACACAAGAAGAAAACATGAATGACACAGCAAAGCAGGGAGTGGAGATGGATCAAGCAATTAGGTGCCTCCCTCCTACATCGGAGGTCCCGGGTTTGGTTCCCGGTGCCTCCTAAGAAACAAGGAAGATGAACAGACACAGCAAGTGCAAACAACAAGGGGGTGGGAGAAATAAATAAATAAAATAAATATTTTTTAAAAGAGTTTAAAGATTAGCCATTGATTGTTTAGAAATTGTGCATAAACATGTAATGCCAATAAGGCTTCCAACCTTGTTGATGGATCTGTTAGGTTTGTGAGCACATTCAAATTTCAGGCAGTTTTCACATATATCCCTGCTTTTACCTTCCAGTGATCTCTTTTCAGTCTCCTGTACATCCGGCAGCCTCCCCAGTGAGCCAGAGATATCTGGAGAGCTTAGCTAGTCCTTTTATGTTTCTCTCATTTCCATGTTGTCCCTGCTAAGTTTCTTGCTAGTCCACTAGTTTCTTGCTTGCCCCAACTGGGACCTCAAACTCAGGCTAGCAGACCTATGGACTACCCCTGGTCATTAACTTCCAGATCTGCAACTTTTATTTGCAATGCCTTGTGGTGTGAGTCATTTGCCCCCTGCTTCAAACCCCCTTTGGCAATAAAGCTACTTGTTTTCGCTGTCACTGCCATCCTGGTAGAAACATTAAACTTACTGAGCTGAGGGAAATAGGGTGATGGAAAGAGCTCCAGTCAGGATACCACAGACTCGTATTGTTTTTACCTGAAGTTCAGCAGTTTTTCATGAATAAATGAGTTTCAATCTGTTTGCTTTGGTGGATTTCCAGAGCCCTGAAATGGTTCCATTTGATAATTTTGTTGAGGTTTATGGTTGTGTTTAGAGGCAAGTATGTGCTAACCACTTCAATTCACCATAGCCAGAATTCCTGTTTGGTTTTTAGCCCCCATAAAGTACAATTTTACTTTGCTTAAAAAGTAACTTTATTTCAGATATTTTACAGAGATGTCTGTAAAATCAATGTTGAATTGGGGAATGACAAATCAGTTGTTAGGAGAGAAATTTTTAAGTAAAAGTAGCAGTTGGTATGGACAGGCATCATGGAAAATTACAAGTAGTTTAAATGATTGAAGTTTGGGCCAGGTTAAGGAAATGAACAGATATGTGAAATTCTGGAATTCCCAAAGTATTATGGGCTATCTAGAGTTGCTAGCTTCAAGTAGGAGTCTAAGCATTTGTTTTAGTTATCTAGGCTACTCAAACAAATACCATGAAATGGATTGTGTTAAACAATGGGAATTTCTTTGCTCATTATTTGAGGGTGGCAAATAGTGCAAATCAAGGCTATGCTTTCTTCCTTGACTCCTCTGTCACGTGGCAAAGCACATCATGGCATCTCCTGTCTTTCCCTTATCTCCTGGATTCAGCTTCTTACCTCCAGTGCCTTTCACTCTGCTTATAAAGAACTCCAGGACTTCCAGGAAGATGGCAGATTAGAAAGATATGGGGGAGACAGATTTGCCTCAAGCAATTGAGCTCCTGCTCATGGGAGGTCAGTTACTGGTGCCTCCTGGAGAAGATGAGCAAGACAGTGAGCTGGCATGAAAGGCTGGCATGGCAAGCTGATGCAACAAGATGACACAACAAGGATACCCAAAGAGGAAACACAATAAGAGAGACAACAAAGCAGGGAGCAGAGGTGGCTCAAGCGATTCAGCACCACTCTTCCACATGGGAGGTCCCAGGTTTGGTTCCTGGTGCCTCCTAAAGAGCTGACGAGCAGACACAGAGAGCACACACAGTGAATGGACACAGAGAGCAGACAGCGAGCACAAACAATGGGGGAGGGGGCAATAAATAAATGAAATAAATCTTTAAAAAAAAAAAAAAGGAAGAAAGACACGGGACTCTCTCTTCTCCCAGAAAAATAGCTAGAGGACAGACAGAAATGGCCTGGAAAAAAGAAGTTCGAGGGTTTAGGACACCGGGGGAAGACAGAGAGGGGCACAGGAAAAGGACATTGACATTAAGACCATGAGTAGAAAAAGCCACAGCTGCAGGTGCTGGCACCCCTCCCCCACCCAACAAGCAGAAAGCTTGAATTCTCTGGCCTCAGACTGGTGGCTACAGACAGAATGGGACTGCAGGGATCCACCTCCCCAGGAAAGGGGAGAGAGAGATGCAGTCTAATGTTGATTCAGCTTGGTCTGCTGTGTCCAACAAACACTTCCAGGCTGGGTGGGCCCATGCCATTGTTTGTCCTGGAAGCCATCACGGACTGAAGAGATCCAACACTTTCAATCACCCTTTCTACTGACTGGGACTGGTTGTTGAGGACACAGAGGGGAGTGGAATTATTTCCTACCTGGGAAAAAGGAGGGGGCTGCCAGCAAAGTTGGAGAACTACCTCTGAGAAAGTTTGAATTATGCGAACAAATACAGAAGATCAACAAGGAAACAGAGAACTTGAACAATATGATGAATGAACTAGACCTAACAGACATATACAGAACATTGCATCCCAAATCAGCAGGTTCACATTCTTCTCAAGTAGTCATGGGGCTTTCCTCAGAATAGACCATGAGTTAGGTCACGAGGCAGGTGTCAATAAATATAAGAAGATTGAAATTATGCAGAGCACCTTTTCAGATCATAATGGAATGAAACTGGAAATCAATAATAGAGAAGAAAGGGGAAATTTTGCAAACATGTGAAGGCTAAACAACACACTCCTAAAAATCAGTGGGTCAAAGCAGAAATTGCAAGAGAAATTAGTAAATATATTAAGATGAATGAAAACAAGAACATTACGTATCAAAATTTAGGGGATACAGTGAAGGAAGTGCTGAAAGGGAAATTTATAGCCCTAAATGCCTATATTAAAAAAGAAGAGCTAAAATCAAAGATTTAACTGAACAACTGGAGAAACTAGAAAAAGAACAGCAAACCATTCCCAAATCAAAAAGAAGGAAAGAAATAATAAAGATTAGAGCAGAAATAAATGAAATTGAGACAAAAATAATATTAGAGAATATTAACAAAACCAAAAGCTGATTTCTTTGAGAAAATCAAAATTGGCAAACCCTTAGCTAGACCAACAAAGAAAAAAGGCAAGAAGGGCAAATAAACAAAATCAGAAATGAAGAGGGGGAATTTATGACTGACCCCACAGAAATAAAATGGATCATAAGAGGATACTAGGAGAAACTGTATATCAAAAAACTAGATAACCTAGATGAAATGGACAAATTCCTAGAAATGCACAACCTATACTGACGCTATAAGAAATTCAAGAATTTACAAACCAGTCACATTTAAAGAGCTTGAATCAGTTATCAAAAATCTCCCAACAAAGAAAAGTCCAGGGCCAGATGGCTTCACAGGGGAATTCTTCCAAGCATTTCAAAAGCATTATCAGCAATCCTGTTTAAACTCTTCTGAAAAATTGAAGAGGAAGGAAAATTAGCCAACACATTTTATGAAGCCAACATCACCCTAATACCAAAGCCAGATAAAGATACTACAAGAAAAGACAATGACAGACCAATCTCTCTATAGATGCAAAAATTCTCAACAAAATACTTGCAAATCAAATCCAACAGCTTATCAAAAGACTTATACACCATGACCAAGTGGGATTTATTCCTGTTATGCAAGGCTGGTTCAACATAAGAAAATCAATCAATGTAACACACCACATTACCAAATTGAAGGGGAACAAACACATGGACATCTTGATTGATGCAGAAAAGTCATTCAGCAAAACCCAGCATCCTTTCATGATAAAACACCTTGAAAGATAGTAATAGAAGGAAAATTCCTCATTATGATAAAGGACATACATGAGAAACCCACAGCCAACATTGTACTCAATGGGGAGAGGTTAAAAGCTTTCCCTGAAAGACACAAAACATACAGGGATGCCCACTGTCACCACTGTTATTCAATATTGTACTAGATATTCTAGCTAGAGCAATTAGAAAAAAAAAAAAAAAAAAAAAAAAAAGGGATCCAAATAGGAAAAGAGGAAGTAAAATTATCACTATTCTCAGATGACATGATCCTTTATTTAGAAAATTCTGAAATGTCTACAACAAAGCAACTTGAGCTAGTAAATGAGTTCAGCAAAGTGGCAGGATACAATGTCAGCATGCAGAAATCAGTATTGTTTCTGTACACTAGTATTGAACAATCTGAAGAGTAAATCAGGAAAAAAATTCCATTTATAATAGCAACAAAAAGACTCAAATACCTAGGAATCAAGTTAACCAAAGATGTGCAGGACCTATATTCAGAGAACTACAAACTAATGCTAAAAGAAATCAAAGAACCAGGCCCCATGCACGGGTACACTGACAGGCCCCACAAGCCATGCAGCAAGATGATGACATAACAGGAGAGTGACACATGGGAGAGCCAAGACGAGATGCACCGACAAACCAGGAACTAAGGTGATGTAGGTGGTAGTAGGATGCCTCTCTCCCACATCGGAGTTTCCGAGGATCGAATCCCAGTGAAGATAGAAGGAGAGGGATGAGAAGAGAGGGCAGGAAACAGACACAGAGAGTTGCCCAGTGAATGGACACAGAAACAGCAAAAACGGTGGTGGTAGTGGGGTAAAAATGGATAAAAGTAAGTAAATAAATAAACAAACAAATCCTTTTAAAAGTGTGTAGGGGAGGAAGATTCAGACTATAGTTAGTAGTAATACTTTGATGATGCTCTTTCATGATTTGTTAACAAATGTTTCACAACAATGTAGGATGTTTGTGTGTGGGGGTGATGTGTGGGAGCCTTGTATGATGTTATGCATGTTTGTTTTGTAAGATCACGATGTTTACTGAATACTTATAGTTTATGTATGTTCATGTATGAATGATATACTTCAATAAATTGTTTAAATTTTTTTTTAATTGAGCATTACAAAGAAAAAAAAAGAAGTCAAAGAAGACTTAAACAAATGGAAATACATTCCATGTTCAAGATTGGAAGACTAAATATCATGAAGGTGTCAATCCTACCCAAACTGATGTATAGATTCAATGCAATATCAATCAAAATTCCAACAGCCTACTTCACAGCAATAGAAAAAGCAATTACCAAATTTATTTGAGGGAGAAATTGCACCTGAGTAGCCAAAGCATTCTAAAAAAGAACAGACATGTGGGAGAAATTTTACTCCCGGACATTGATACAAAGCTACAGTGGCCAAAACATCATGGTATTGGCATAAAGATATACACATCAATCAGTGGAATAGAATTGAAAGTCCAGAAATAGACCCTCATCTCTATGGCCAACTGGTTTTTGACAAACCTACCAAGTCTATGTTGATGGGACTAAACAGTACCTTCAACAAATGATGCTGGGAGGAATGGATATCCATAATGAAAAGAATGAAAGAGGATCCCTATCTCACTCTGTATACAAGAATCAACTCAAAATGGATCAAAGACCTAAATATAAAAGCCAGGCTCATAAAACTACCACAAGAAAATGTACAGAAACTTCTTCAAAATCTTGCAGTAGTTGGTGGTTTCTTGGATCTTACACCCAAAGCATGAGCAGCAAAAGGAAAAATAGATAAACGGGACCTCCTCAATACTAAACACTTTTGCACTTCAAAGGACATTGTGAAGAGGGTAAAAAGGCAGCCAATTCAATGGGAAAAAATATTTAGAATTCACTTATCTGACAAGGCTTTAATATCCATGTTATATAAAGAGATGCTACAACTCAATAATAAAAGGACAAATGATCTGATTAAAAAATGGGCAAAAGACTTGAATAGACATTTTTCCAAAGAAGAAACACAAATGGTGAAAAAACAAATGAATAAGTGTTCAGCATCACTGACTATTAGGGAAATGCAAATCAAAACTACAATGAGATATCATTTCACACCTATCAAAATGGCCACTATTAAAAAGTCAGAAAACTACAAGTGTTGAAGAGGATGTGGAAAGATAGGAACACATATTCAGAGTTGGTGAGAATGTAGAATGGTGCAGCCACTGTGGAAGACTATTTGGCATTTCCTAAAGAAGTTGAATATAGATTTGCTGTGTAACCCAGCAATACCACTACTGGGTATATACCCAGAAGAACTGAGAACAGTTACACAAACAGACATGTACACACTGATTTTCATAGCAGTGTTATTCATGATTGCCAAAAGATGGAAACAACCCAGGTGTCCCTCAATTGATGAATGGATAAACAAACTGTGGTATGTACACTCAATGGAATATTATGCAGCTGTAAGAAGAAATGAAGTCATGAAGCATATGACAAGGTGGATGAACCTGGAGGACATTATGTTAAGTAAAGCAAGCCAGACACAAAAGGGCAAATATTGTATGATTTTGTTATCATGAACTAAATATATTGTGTAAACTCATGAAGTTAATAACTATAATATGGGTTCCCAGAAAATAGAATGAGGTTAGAGAATGGAAAGTTGAGGGTTAATTTGTGCAGCATTAGTAAGAAGGTTGTGTGTTCATTCTTTAAGGGAGCAACAACAGTCTCCCAAGTGCAGGGGCAGTGACTGGTGAAGGAGGATGTTCCACTGATGGGCTCTTGATATTGACGACTAGGCTCATGAACCTTTGCTCTTGAAAGTGAAACTTAGCCTCCTGTTATGAGGTGCCTAAGGGTTGCCTCCTGAGAGCCTCCTTGTTGCTCAAATGTGGCCTCTTTCTGAGCCTAACTCAGCATATGAATGCATTACCTTACCCCCAGTGTGGGACATGACTCCTGGGGATGAACCTCCCTGGCACCAAGGGATTGCTACCAAGCACCAACTAGGAATGCAACTGGAAAAAGACCTCAAATAAAAGGGGGAAAAGGCAAAGACAAATGAGTTTATATGGCTAAGAGACTTCAAAGTGAGTCAGGAGGTCCCAGAGGTAACGCTTACACACATCTCAGCAGGATCTCATAGACTGCCAAAGTGGATACTACCCCAAATAGTGGGGCTCCTGATGGCTCTGGAGACACCCAGATCTTATGGTTAGGCAGACAGCTCCAGAGTTTGGTGCCTTGCCAATGGGCCCTACTTTGGAGTTTGTGCTCCTAAGAATGACAGAGTTGGACTCAATTATGTCTTCCCTGCACATGGCTCATCTATCCCTTCTATTTAAACCTATACTTTGGTGCTGGAGTTTGTAGGTGTATGTCCAGAGACTCTAGTCTTTGGGCAGTCTATGTGCCAGCTGGGCACAGAACCTCAGTGGAATTGCAACACCTACTCTACAGCTCATTGAACTCACCCAGGACAAGATGATAATGGACAATGGCCATCCCAGGGAACAGAGAGAGTCTGCAGCTGCAGGCAGGATAGTCCCATCCATCTTCCCCATAGTATATAAGCCCTCTCTCAATTGGAGGTGGATTGGACGTCACCATCCCAGAATCCTCGGGATTGGGGAAAGAACTATGGACTAGAGTGGACTTAATGGTATTCTACTATACACATATTGTGATTCTAGCAATGGAAGAAATTACAACACTGATGTGGAGCCAGTGACCACTGGAGGCTCTGGGGGCAGGGAGAGGGAAAAACAATTGTAATATGGGGTTTTTTTGGGACTTGGGGATCATCCTGAGCGATGTTGCAATGACAGGTGTAGGCCATTTTATATCATCACATAACATGCAGGACTGTGTGGGAGAGAGTGTAGACTACAATGTGAACTATGGTCCATGCTTAATGGCAAAACCCCAGGATGCGTTTATCAATTGCAATGAATGTGTCACATTAATGAAGGACATTCATGTGGGAAGGTGTGGGAGGTGTGAGGAGTGGGACATATGGGAGTCCCTATATCTTTTGTGTAACATTTATGTAATCTAAGTATCTTTTAAAAAATAGTAATAATAGGGGAAAAAAAAGGGAAAAAATGTTATGTGTTAATCTTTGGAAATGAATAGAAAAGGTGAAAATAGAACATAGTGTTGGTAACTAGCAATGCTATTATATGGGTATGACCATTGTTGAAAGGGAAAACTAAGGTCATATATATTACTAAAAGGAAAGTTTAAAAATGTAACATGGAATTCTATAGCACAGTAAAACTTATGTGAAATATGAATATGGGTAAAATTGCATATATAAAACTGTTTTTCTTTGAAACAGAACAAATATTATGTATGTTAATGTTACAAGATGTTAACATCAGGCAAAAAAACACAGATTATGCTATATGAAAGAAACCAGACAGAAAGCACTACATATTGTATGATTCCATTTTTATAAAATGTAAATATAAATCTATTTATAAAGATGGAATTAGATTAGTGGTTATGTAGGGCTGGGAAAGATAGATTGAGAAGTGACTGCTAAGGGTTGTGGAATTTTTCTTTTTGGAGTAATGAAATTGTTCTACAACAGTGCACAACACTGTAATTATACTAAAAGCCATTGATTGTACACTTTGGGTAAATTGTATATTAAGCAAATATATCTCAAAATAACTGCTTTAAAAAAACAACAACCAAAAATGTAAAACAAAAAAATAAAGGACTCCAGTAATAGGATTAAGACCCATCCTGACTGAGGTGGGTCACACCTTAATTGAAGTAACCTTATCAAAGGGTCCTACTTACAATGGGTTCACAGTCCCAGGAATGGCTAAGATTTAAGAACATGTTTTCCTGGGGTACATGCAGCTTCATGTTACCATAGCATTTTAAAAAGTGATTAGATTAGCTGTATTTACCACTTGTGTAATGCGGGCAAGAGAGCAAGTTAGACTGACTGACATAACTCCCCAAGGCTTCACAACGTACCCCAGCATCCTCTCTCAATCACATAGCGACTATTCTTAACTATGACCATAACACCATTCCATGGTTCATGTAAATGATATTATAGCATTTAGGTGTGATTTATGCTTAACAGTCCCATAAGGTTTGGGAAGCAGAGTGCTGAAGAGAAGTGGAGTGGTGTATGCTTTATATGTGCATACTTTTAGTGATAAGCCTTCCCTCTGAATGCTGCTAAATGGAAAGGAAGAGCTTTGATCCTAGGTATACTGGGCTGGGTTTAGTGGCATGGGTGCCGGAGTGTGGAAGAGCAAAAATAAATAAGAAAAGATACTAAAAAAATGCTAACAATAGCTAATGAGACAAGAAAATGTATTAAATTACATATTTTGTTTATATATAAATGTTATATTATAATGATATTGTATATAGTTATATATATATACCACAAAAAAATGATAAGATATTAAATTGTAAGGGAATAATATGAATAACTTTACCATCATAATTTTGACAACTTAGAAAAAAATGGACTAATTCCTTAAAAATCACAAACTAACAAAACTTAATCAAAATTGTACAAGGAAGAACTGTTTCTGCATCAATCATGACCCCCTTCATGGAACTCAGTACCAAAGCCAAGATGCCCATTGTGGGACTCAGCACCTGGAAGTTTCCTCCAGGCATAGTCAAAGAGGATGTAAAGGTAGTCATTGACATAGGACATCGCCAGATTGACTGTGCCTATGCCTACCAGAATGAGAATGAGGTTGGGGAAGCCATCCAAAAGAAGATCCAAGAGAAGGCTGTTAAGTGGGAGGACCTCTTCATTGTTTTCAAGTTATGGCCCACCTTCTTTGAGAGACCCCTTGTGAAGGAAGCCTGCCAGAAGGCCCTCAGGGATCTGAAACTGGATTATCTAGACATCTATCTTATTCACTTTCCACAGGGATTACAGCATGGGAAGGACTGGTATCCTAAAGATGACAAAGGCAATATTCTCGCCAGTAAAATGACATTCTTGAATGCCTGGGAGGCCATGGAGGAGCTGGTGGATGAGGGCTGGTGAAAGCCAATTGGGATCTCCAGCTTCAACTACTTCCAGATCTAAAGGCTCTTGAACAAAACTGGACTGAAACATAAACCAGTGACTAACTAGATCTAGTGTCACACATACCTCATGCAGGAGAAATTGATCCAGAACTGCCATCCCAGGATATCATAACCCCCTGGGTTCTCCAGATAGACCTTGGGCCAATCTGGAGGACCTTCACTACTGGATGTTCCCAAGATTAAAGAGAGTGCTGCAAAGCACAAAAAACCAGATTCTGATTTGGTTCCATATCCAGAGGAATGTGGCTGTGATCCCCAAGTCTGTGATGCCTCAATGCATTGCTGAGAAGTTTTCAGTTCTTTGACTTTAAGTTGAATGACAAGGAGATGGTGACCATACTCAGCTTTGACAGAACCTGGAGAACCTGCGCCATGAATGAACTCTCTCATTTAGAGGATTATTCTTTTAATTCAGAATATTGAAGTGAATCTTTAGATGAGATCATCCAGTGGATTCTCTTTCTTCAATTTACTAACATGTACCTATCTCTACCTTCATTCAATTTTAGCCAGGCTTTTCTGAATCATATTGAATGTGGCCTTGGTATATGTCAAAACCCAGTATTGTATCTAAACCTATATGTCCAACAAGGAACAGTAGCTAATCATCAGAAAATATGACTCAGAAAAACAAATGAAAGATTTTTTCACTTATTTGGTCATATTTTTATTAAGTATTTGGGAAGTCTGCTAACACTGAGAATAGAAAGATTAAAAAAAGAGTAAAG
>JAQZBX010050441.1:0-19654 GCA_029593785.1 Cabassous unicinctus | reverse complement strand
AGAGAGGGCAGGGGCATTTGGGAAACGTTTTAGAGTTATTTACAGTTTTATTGTTTGGTGGGACTCAAGCTTAGTTTTTTAATATGTATAATTTAACATCCATTGCACTCAAAAATATGGAGTATTGTAAACTATTTCATTGCTGGATTGTGGGTGTCATACACACATTTAGGACTGCAGTTTTTTGGTATTTTTGATATTGTAAAATAACAGCTTAATTTAAGCCAGAATAAGAATTAAGGAAGGGCTGTGCATTTTAGACACAAATGTGAAGAAATGTATATAAGCAAAAGTAAATACTATCATACAAACTTCCTTCTGAAATAAAAGTAGATCTGATAAAATTTTTAAAAAGGGGAGTGGGTGTAGCTCAGTGGTTGAGCATCTGCCTTCCTTGTACAAGGTCCCGAGTTCAATTCCCAGTATCTCCCCACCCCACCCCTCCCCAAAAGGCAAGAACATACATAAGGAAGAAGGATAGATCAAGAAGAGTATAAAGGTTCCAAGGAAGCTTCACTAATCCTCACCCCCAATTCTCTCAGTCTACAAAGTTTCCAGTGGCTGCTCTGTCTTTTGTTTGTTTTTTACAAGCTTTCCTTTTGGTGAGGGAAGGCGATTATTCCAGTCCTTTAAGCATCAGCTACCTCCTGGTGTCTTCACTGCTGAGTACACTGTAATGTTGGGGAATCACGGGGAAACATCTTTAACCCAGGGTACCCACACTTCCAGAAAAGAATCATATGCCGCTGGGCACTAAGGCAGCCTGGGCTGCTGTGTCCCAAATCCAACTCAGCAACATACCCTATAGAGGGGGGTGTACTGAGATTGAACAGTATCCCTCTGTGATGGTGAATTTCATGTGTCAACTTGGCTAGGTTATGGTATCCAGCTGTTTGGTCAAGCAAGCCTGATGGTTATTGTGAGGGTATTTCATCGATGGATTTACACCTATAGTCAGTCAGTTGCATCTACAGTTGATTGCATCTACAATCAACAAAGGGGCTTGCCCTCACCAATGAGGGGAGTCTCCTTATCCAATCATTTGGAGGTCTTAGAGTCAGACTGAGGATTTCAGAAGCCAGAAAGAAGAATTTCTGTCTCTACTGCAGCCAGCCAGCTTCTCCTGAGAAATTCAATTTTACCTTCATTGGAGTTTCCATCCTTTTGCCTGCCTTACAGAATTCAGGCTTGTCAATCCTCAAGGTCATGTGAGTCAATTCCTATAATAAATCTCTTAATTTACCTATTGTAATGATGGTTCTGTTTCTCTGGAGAACCCTAATACAGCCCCCCAAATTTTTGCCTACCCAATACCTGTGAATGTGACCTTACTTGGAAATAAGGCCATTGCAGATGTAACCAAGTTAAGATGAGCTCATACTGAATTAGAGCAGGCCCGAAATCCAATATAGCTGGTGACCCTATAAGAAGAGGGAAATTCAGATAGAGACGCAGGTACATGGGACAAGGCCATGTGAAGGCAGAGACGGGAGTGATGCAACTGCAAGCCAAGGACTGCTGGCAACCCCAGAAGCTACGGGAGGCAAGGAAGGATCCTCTCTAGAGCCTTCGGAGAGGTCATGGCCTGGCTGACAACATTTCGGATTTCCAGGTGAGAGAGCACATTTCCGTTGTCTCAAGCCACCCAGTTTGTGGTATTCTGCTACGGTAGCCCTGGAAAACCAATGCAGGGGGCACTTAATGTAGTGAGACTTCCATGTGCACCCACAGAATTAAGAAGCTAACTTGCCTATTTCTACTTGCACAAGTAAAAATAGCTTCCGATGCTTCTAACTTGTTCCCATTAAGTTCTGCCTGAGGAAATTTTGCCCAGAGTCAGGTTTCTGGAACAGAGGGGAGGGGTGATAGGCAGGGGAGAGATGGAGAATGTGAGGAGAAGCTTACAGACCGGCCCACCCTGCACTAAGTCCTTTGTTCTCTCTCTACTTCCAGCTCCCCCCACCCACAAATTCAGAAAGCCATGGAAGAATCAGCTTCTTTGGCTGGCCTGGTGCTTTCCTCCCCGGCAATCTGCTTTTACACAAAAAGTATCCTAAATAGAGCGGAACTGAGGATGGGGCCCTGGCCCGGATGAAGACTTCCCCTCCCCCGAGAGTTCAGGGCTCCACGTGGAGGGCTGGGCCACCCCCAGCGCCTCTTATTCAAAGCATTCTTGACCCAGGAGCACCCGACCCTGACGGCAGGCACAAAGCTACCACAAATGGGTTTTGCTTCTGCAGCACTTTTCTTGGGCTGAACCCCTCCTTCCTCCCCACCTCCCCAGATGCCTTCTCTGGCCTCTTGTCCTTGCATCTGCCCTTGGAATCATCAAGTGGAGCCTCTTCCAGGTGGGAACTCAGAGGCTCTCCACTAACTTGCTGAGGGATGTCAGGTGGCTCAGTCGACCCACCTGAACCTCAGTTTTCCAAGACCGAGGTCCAAGTACGAGGACCACAATCTCTCCCTCACCACATTAGATTATTGAATAATCATTTTCACTGTTAGAGTCTCCCATGCCTCTCGAGGAGGGCTGTGTGCCAGACTGGGGGGTCCATCCTCAGGAATGCCCCCCTTGCTTCTGGAGAAGTCTACCCAAAGCTCACAGCCACCGGGCACAGAGAAAGCAGCACATTTTTGGAAACACAGTTCTGTGTGTTTCACTCTTGAGCACGCACATCAAGAATCATTCCAATGTCAACCAGGTTTTATTAATGAGGCTCTCACACCCTCTGGAATAGAATCATACCCTTCAGCCCTCAGACGACGTGGCTCTGAGGAAGCCCTGTGTAGTAGTGTACCGGGGCTTCCGTAGCAAAGCACAACCACCTGCGTGGCTTCAAACAGCAGGGATTTATTGCCCCACAGCTCTGGAGCCTGGAAGTCTGAAATGAAGGTGCTGCCAGGGCCCCCCCTCTGAAAGCTGTAGGAGAGAATCCTCCCTTGACTCTTCCTAGCTCCTGGTGTTTGTCAGCAATCCTTGGAGTTCCTTGGCTCGTAGCATCACTCCAAGCTTTGCTTCTGTCTTCACATGGCCTTCTCCCCTCTCTCAATGACCCTGAATCCAAATTTCCCTCTTCTCACGAGGATACCAGACATATTGAATTAAGGCCCACTCTAATCCAGTATGACCCCATCTTAACTAATTATATCTCCAGAGACCCTATTTCCAAATACCGTCACATTCATGGGACCGGGGATTAGGACTTGAACCTATCTTTTTGGGGGATACAGCTCAAGCGACAACACCCTACATACCCAAAGGGGAGAGAGTCCAGCTTTCTTCTTCGTTACATCTCAGGTCGGGCGACCTGTGAGAGCCCTGGAAGCGTTTGGGAGAAGGATGCAGGGGTGGCATTCTGGAAGGAGGACAGCTGGGGGCTCATAAGGAAGGCGTGATGGTGTACAGACGCCACCCTGACCCCAAACCACTTCCTGCTACCTCCACTGAGGAAAATCTTAAGGAATCCACAGCCAGACTGACTCCATGACTCGCCAATGAGTCAACCCCACTCTGCTCTCCATGGACTCGCTGACTTCGGCACCTCTGTGAATGCCAACTCATCCAACCAGGCAAAGGCAAGGAATTTAGGAAGTGAGATTAATTTTAAGTAGAAAGTGAAAACTACCAACTTTTATCAACGTCAGTGTGGGCTGGACTTCAAACCGCCTCCAAACAAGCAAGCAAAATGGAGGGCAGAGGAAAACAAGAGGACCAGAGGAGTGGTTTAAAATATGCAAGTAGGGGTCCTTAGTAGCAGTGCATTTATAAACAAGAATGACAGTTGTTCAAAGTTGCCCCCCCCCCAGTCACATGTATTTGTCAGCTAGGGAAAAGGCAGTTCCCCTGTAACCCCTTTCCCTCAAGTCTGGTTCAGAGCAGAATGCTGAAACAAGGTATTTTTTCCCCTCCAGATGAACTGTTTTACAATGAGCTACCTACTGAGGTCAGGAAGTGTGAGTTGAGTGGCTTTCTGCTCATACAGAAAGTCACGAGGAGTAGACAGGCTGGAAAGCTCACAGAGAGAAGGTCATCCACACGCAAGCCCTTTTATCTGCTCCAGCTTTTACTGGAAACCAATGCCCTGCACTCCTTCACTCCTTCCTTCTCACTCAACCAATGCCACTGGTTCCCCAGGAGGAGAGCAGCTCCCAGCCCGGGCAAAACGTCTGCCGTGTCAGCACCCTCAAGTGAAATCAGAAGGCGAAGGGGTGCTGGGAAGAAAGGGGAAAGAGAAGAGAAAGGGTAGCAAAGAGCAAAGAGCTACTTCCTCTGCTCCGATAGGGAACATGTTTTCTTTACTGTGAGGTGTGTGATGCCTGAGAGGGAGAGGAATGATCAAAATCAAAATAAATAACCAACGGAAATGGGCAGGCCCCACCCTGGGAATGGTAATTGCACAGGATGAAAGTTTATCCAAACACATGAGAAAAATGGTACATGCTGGAGCACAGGGAAAGGAGTGCTCTTCACTGGAAAGGAAATTTGTTTACAACATTTTATTTGCTCCTTATTTTTTAATGCTGCCCTGGCCCCGTGTCTTGTAAACAGACCGGCTTTCCATTCTCTAGTGGTGCCAGAGGAGCCAAGGACAGAACAGAGAGAGCTGGTGCCAGAAACCTGGGGGACTGAGTGCTCACAGTTACGAGGGCCTGTGCCCAGGCCAAGGGGGTCTGAGAGAGGGACACGATGGTCCATAATGCGGGAAAGGGTGTGATTTGAAAGCTGGGCATGAAAACGGGAACAGAGCAGGCTGGCGTGGGGGTCCCCTAGAGGCTTGGAAATCAGCTCCTCTCCCAGAAGAGGTGGCAAGAGAAAGGGCTTCAAATACCCAACGTATTTTCCTAATTGAGTATTCTGTAGGGCTTCCTTAGTTGACAGGTGGAACTGACAGATTCTGGAGAGAACTTGGCCTTTGGGAGGAAATGTTTGACTGATATCAGAATCAGATGCGGTAAATGGGGTGCTGAGGTTGCCCGGGAAGGAGAGATGGGGTTTTGACCACTGGTGTCCAGTCATCGTTGGCACCTGTCCTGAATTCTAAGTGAAACAACCCAAAGCGCTCACCCACAGCCGGAGAGAATCAGTGACACCATATCACATGGGACAGCATAAACGCCATGGTGGAGGTCCACATTTGAAGCCTCCTCTACCCACCGGGGCACAGAAATTGAGCCAAGAGCTACAGCAGATGGACCCATACAGTTCCATGTCCAGAGTATAAAGCCAAGGGCCCACGTTTATTGAGCACCATGTCCCATTCACTAAGCGCTGTCCCCGTCATAGCTCATTTAAACCTTGTGACAATCCTGTGGCGCAGTTTAAAGTTAAGGAAATTGAGGCGCCGAAAGGCAAGGTTACTCACTGCTGGAGGTCAGCAGAGTGGTTCAGGCTAAGGCAGCCTGGGGCCACAGCCCTTGCTCTATCATGCCTTTCTGTGAGTCACTAAGCCTGGGCAGAAGCTCTCAAGTCTCTGACCTTCACAGCAGAAAAGCCCCAAGCCTTCACACCCAGGCCTGTGACAATGAGTTTCCAGAAGGCCAGAGCCAACAGGCCACAAGGGTCGCCACGAGGAAGGCCGATAAGCTGAACCGATAAGTGACAGCCAGGTTTAGCTCATGTGGCAGAATCTGCTAGGGCTCGCCAACGTCCGTGTTCTCCTCCACTTCCTGGGCTTCGAGCTGACCACATGCGCAGCCCTCTTGCATCCCGTTCCTGCCAATGGAACGTGAGCAGAAGGTGATAAGTGGCCCTTCCAGGCCAAGGCAGTCAAACACAACTCTGCTGTCTCACAGCGCTTTTTCCCTATTTGCTGCAGAAGACAAGGAAGCCTCCAAAGGTGGTGCTTGAAAAAAGTGTCTCCTGCCCACCACCACTCCCAACTCACACTCTACTGAAGTGTACACTGGAAACAGCCACTGAGATTTGGGGGTGTTTCATTACAGCAGCCTACTGTGACTCATACTGTCTACATTCCAGGTCCCTCCTGAAATGGCCATAACTTAGAGAAGACATAACACTGTACTTTTAGGGGCAGGAGCCTTACTGAGTGTGCTCTATGGCGAGCCCCTGAACGTCCCTCGCTCCGCCTTGGATTTCTCATCTTTAAAAATGCGATCTCAATACTTCACAAAGTTGTTGTGAGATTCAAATGAGAAGCTTTGAAAAGTGCTTTAAAACTGCAAAGCACTGTAAAAGATTGTACTTTATTATTTCCCAAACTGCCTGATTTTTCTTGGCTAAATGTCATGTAATCTCTCTCGTCTGGAACTGTTCCTGGTCATGAGGCCACAGATGACATCCACTTGATCCAAACTCTCATTCTACCTGTATGTATGAGATGAGAAGGGAGTGATCTTTCAGTACTTCTTCTCTTCCCAAAAAAGGTGAAACTTTTGCCTACCCTGCTGATCTCCCCTCTGTTTTTACATGCTCTTGCCCCTGGTAGAAGAAGCTAATCAGATAGCAAATGGGAACAGAATTTTCTCTTCCTGGGCCTGACTGCTTCCAAGCAGAGCCCCTTCTGCCTTTGTCTTCTGCCTCCAGGTGGCAAGCTCTTGAACCGAGGTCCATCCTAGCAGTGGCAGGCCATCGGCCCACAGCTATCCAACACGCCTGCCCAAAACTGGCTGGATAAGTTCATATCAGGTGACGAGCAGGAGTCTTAACCACCCAGCCTCTCCTGTAACACTACCCACGGGTTGGCATTTGTGCTCGATGGTTTCCCATGTGCTGGTCCTGTCTAAGCAGACTGTCATTAGGATCATCACGGTAGGGACCATCTCACATTTCATGGGCTTTTTGTTTGCATTTTTTTCTGCATTTCTCCCTATTAGACACTGTGAAAATCCTTTATGAATTTTGAATTAAACTTTTGAGCTTAGATTTTCCTTTTCCACCTTAAAAGGGAACCCAGTTCTCACATAACTGGCAAAAACAGAACACATTCTATTTTAAAGAGAGTTTCTGCAGAGAAACCAACCAATCATCCAAAAAACAAAAATTTCTCCACTATTCAGAGAGCATTTATTGATTAAGAGTGGGCAAGAAAGAACAGGCAGATGTGGCAACACTCACAATAACAGGCCACTAACTGGTTGAGTCAATTCAGCCTCTTTCTTGTACATCCACCATGTGAAATCCACCATGCTCCGTGCTCCAACCTTGAGAGCTTTGAACTTGAGGCCATTGAGGAACCTGGACTTGAATCCAAGGTCTCACATACATGACGTGGTCAAATCAATTGATGCCTGTAAATCTGGATTTTCTGAGGATTAAATGAGGGGGTAGGTGAAATGCTAATCATGGCAGCTACCACATGATCCTGATCTTTACTGGGAACCTGAAGGATGAATTTCAGTGAGTAAGGAAAAGATCCAAGCTCTCCCTGCTTTCATGAAGATGGCATGAGGGAGACAGTGTGTTGGGGAGAAGAAGATGGTTAATGCAAGTTCAGTATGAGCACAGTAAATGAGGTATCAAAATGCTAGGGTCAGGAAGGAGCCAATGCTTTCTGAGTACCTATCCCATGCCAGATGCTTCAAAAGAATATATGAGAGTTCACAAAGGGCAGAGGTGGGGGACCCACGAGGACCACCCGGTGGCTCACTCCCCTGTGCCACCACATCTCGGGCAATGTCTGTTCCCAGGCAAGACACAGCCCTGGGCAGGGACAACTTTATGAACAGGACAACAAGCTCTCCAGGCCCTGCCCTCCTGCCCCCTCCTAAAACCTAGACCCGAGTGAGTTATCAGAAACAGTGGCCCATGGGGTGGGGCAGGGGGCACAGCAAAAAAGGAAAAGAAGGGGACGGAAAATAATTTTTTTCAAAACCCTTTGACAGAAATCAATAACCCTGAGTACACGGCGATCAGCGCCGGACGGCCAGCAAAAGCCAGGAGACGGGTCCCAAGACGGTTCAGCCCGAGACTTAATATTTGCCTTTCACTAAGCAAACTAATAAATCCCCTGCAGTTTGAGCCACGCAGAGCTCCCCGTTTTTATTTATTGGTCAGAACTGCAGGCAGGGTTTTTTATTTCCTTCCCAGTTACCCCGGGTAAATAGCAGTCCCCCTTCCACACCCTCCTGCCATCCATCCGTATGTCTATTTGCCTTTTCCCTCAACAAACTCGTGTTCAGCGCCACCGACAACGAGTGCAAACAGCTTTGAAGTATTCTTTGGTAATGGACTTCCCGGGAAAGTCCTGTTTTCGACCTGTGCAGCCAAAGACCAAGGGTGAAAGGAGTGCTGGTCAGAGAAGGGGTCAGACACCAGCTGGGCTAGGTGAGGCTTAGAATCTGCAACGTGGATGGGACCTTAGAGCATCATCAAGACCAACCATGGTTCCCCCCCCACCCCATTGTACAGATGAGAAAGGCGAGACCCAGAAGAGAGGCTTGAGTGACTTGTACACGGCCATTTCCAAGACTACAGCTTCCTTAGCAGAGGACTCATTTTACCATCAGAACCTCGTCTCTCTCAAAACAATGGTTCCAGAACCATATAAAGAGGATAAAAGTTTTCCTGTAGGTCAAGTCTCAGTAACATGGAAAAATCTTACAGGAAAGCTTGAAAAAAACTTGGGAGGGGCTAATGTGAGGTCAGAGCTGGAAGGTGCTTCAAGAATTATGTGGTCCAATCCCCTCGTTTTACATGGAAGGAACTGAGAAGAGGGACTCACTGAGACAAAAAGCCAGGTCTCCGGGTCTCTTTCTACGCCCTGTGACATAGGACTCATTACCTGGATCCAAAAACAGGAGGCTGATATACATGGGTGAGAGAGCAAAATGCACTTGGCTCAAAATCTCAGTAAGAAATTGACATCCTGGCCACTTGGCAGCTCACGCATGAATCGCTCTTGGAAATTCTGCTTCCCCATCAGGCTGAATATCATTCTGCGTCCTCTCACTCTGCAAGAAAGCTGCCTCCCTCAGGAAGGAACCATCGCTCATCAGAATTTTGAAAGAGGATGCCTGCATTTGCTAGAGGAAGATCAGATGAGAGGGATGTTTTAAACAGCTTCTAGCTCTGGGATGCTGGGATTCCATGTGGAGGAAAAGACAAGAGATGGGAAAGACAGGAGATGGTTGCCTGTGGCATAACAGCAAGACTTCTCCTGGAACCAAAAAAAAAAAAGTATGCAGGGCCTGAATGAAGAGAACATCTGAAATGAGTTAATTTTTGAAAAAAAGAAAAATGGCACCCAAGGAGCTGGACCAGCGTGCGTCCACTGGCAGTGAAGGGGGCGAGAGGCAGACCGGGAGCAAAGGGGAGGTGGTGCACGGGGTGTCGAGTTCTTACACACGAGGAGTGAGCGCATAGCTGCTCGCATGCTCATCTCCCTGCTGGCCTGTAATTACCTCCCTGTGGCCACGCCACGAAAGATGAGTGGGATTAGCTGAAGGGCTGTTCCAGCACTGCGGATGCTCACGTCGGTCTTTCTGCAGGAAAGATGGAGGCTGGCTCCGTTGGCAAGCAGCAACAACTCTAGGAGGGCATGTGATCCTGAAAGCCTGGCTTTGACTAACCTGCAACAGAACCTGTAATTTGCCTTCAGATTGTTCTTACTTGTCATGAACGCCAGAAATTGGACTGGCAGGACTCTCCCCTCCTCCAGCCTCTACTGCCGCCACCAAGTTCCACTCCCTTATCCCAGATTAAAGTCAGTGTCTGGAAAGGTAGGAAGGAGCTTGGAGGTCTCATTCAATGCTATCTATGTTGAACTCAAAGGTTATCTAGGAGGCTTGAAAGAGAAAGTACATATTTAGGTCCACTTGACACACCCTTGATATTTTAAAGGATCCTGGAGTTCAAAGGAATTTCAGGAAGTCCTCCAGCCAACTCCTTTTGCTCTCCAGACAACACTGACCCCAAGACTTTAGCTCTTAGCCTCTACCTAGCAAAGAAGCAGAATTTTGTTCTTGGCTTATTATTGGCACACACACCACTCCCATAATTTTCATTGTCTATTTTCCACTATTCCCAATGGCTGTGCTGATTTTTGTTTCTTAATTGTTTTGTTCATTCATTAGTAAGAAAGGTTATTTTCACTTGTATAAGTAAGATTGTACTGGAGAAGAATCCCTGATACCTTGAATGCCAGCCATGCCCACTGCTTACAGAACTCTTCTATAGGAGGGTTCTTTACGTCCAGGTGTTTATTTGATATCATGCAACCCTACCACGCTGGAGACAAGTGATTTGATCAGAAGTTGGTGTCTAGCCCAATGGTATCCATCTATAGGCTACTTGGTGGCCAGTGAAGTGGCCAGAGACCAGAGCTCTGAAAGGAAACAGGCCAGCGCAATCAAGAGCATCAGTTGTCCACAGCAGGTAAATTAGAAGCAGAGGCAGCATCAAGTTACCTTGTCGGATGACCAGTTGTCCTGGTTTGCCCAGGTCCTGTCCTGCTTTTAGCTCTCAAAGTCCTGATAAACCCTTCCATCATGGGCAAACCAGGAGTGTTGGTCAACCTCAGCTCATGACTATAGCAGAATTCTAGAGTCGGCAGATCCTGCTGCTGAGCGGAGGATAAAGATGCCTGTGGTGTTATAGTTCTTGCTATCCCTGGAAAAGTGTTTTTAGTTACGGGTATCTTGAATGAATGTTGGCTCCTTGAAAAGGTCTAGCTGGGCATCTGCTGGACTGTTTCTTGTCTACTTCCACTGTAACTATAGTATAAGCCAACCTTTATTGAGGTAGTATAAGTGTCTCTGCTCCTTGAAATTTGAAGGACTCTAACAGGATTGTAACTGCATTTCAAGGAAGAGAGGTGACAAACCTCACAAACAATCCTGAAATTTCATTAGCACTCAACATCCTCAAGAGGTTCTCCTCAATCATTTTGGGGTGATTCTGAGATTCCAACAAGGACTCCACCATTTCATTTAGAAGACACTAACGTCACTGAATGGCCATACAAACACATCACACACACAGTACAGGGAAGCCATATAAGTCTAGCTTTAATTCTTTTCACAATGATGCCATCCATTAATTTTGGAAACAAGAAAGTAAAAACATCTTGGGTGCTGAATTTTGGACAAGGTTGAACCATGATAGATATCTGGGAAATGTTCCTAGCCTTGCGTACAGTAGCTATAGAGTGAAGGGAACAAAAGGGACTCGTGTTTGGGGGACCTAGTTGTCAGGTGCATATGTCATCAGTACACACTGGGCAAGGGAGTCCTTGATAGATACTACCAACCTTGCTAATTGTTATAAACTAAGCACTCTGATCTGGCATGGATCCCAATTGCGGCCCAAGAGTGTCTCCACAGCTTACTACATATCTGTGTCAGAGAAGACAGTGACTGAACAACAGCGTTCATTTTTCCCTTTCTAGATGTACACCTGTGCTTGATCCAAACAAAGAAATGTGAACATGGAGAACAGTGGTCTCCATGATCTAACTCCCCTGCTGACGTCTTCTCTGGCAGACCTACCTATGATAGCCTGAAGAACTTTCACACTGATTCACACATCACTCTAGAGCCCACAGGGCCTAATCCCAATTAAGTGAGAAGGTATAGCTATTCCAAGGCTGCCTGCATAGCAACACATAAATGCTGGCCTCTTTAGAAGGTGCAGGAGCAAAACTTAAGATCCTATTTGACTGAAGTGTAGTTAACTATTCACCCTCGTATCCAGTTGGAAGATAACGGAGCAAACAAGAAGAACTGCTAAGTCCAAAGGCACAGTAGATGGCATGGGAGGTGGGGGGCGAGAGAGGGTGTGGAAGAAGGCTCTTTGGCTCCCGGGGACTGAGGCAGACTCGTGCAAGCAGGCAGCAGTACAGGAAATGTCTACCACAAGAAAGGACAACTGGAGAAATGGCAGCTTCTCCAATGTCATTTCCAGGAACGATCTCCCTGCTCTTGCAGGTCAACACGCAGTCCGTTCCTCAGGGTGGGGGCTTCATTTTCTCCACAAACGTCCTCTCAAATCCAGCAGCTCCTTCATTCTCCAAAATCAGAATTCTCAATCAAATCCAAACCCCTTCTCAAGCGGTGGTCCGGCCTTAGCCATGTTCTTCCGGCGTATGCTGCTTTCCTAAGCTTCCTGGTGGGCGAGGAATAGCAGTCTTCAGGCAGTTCTCCTTTCCAGGCCTGTTGACAAAAGAGCAGCACAAGAATTAGATTCTGGCTTCTTCTCTTTCAACCGATGTCTTCAGAGCTCAGCTCCCGTTTGCTGTCTTTTAGCCCATGTCCTACGTGCTGAACAGGACATGTGCTTCCTAAACAGTGCTTTAGTTATTAGCAAAAAGAAGAAGAAAAGAAAAAGGTCTGTTTACACCTCTCAAGGAATGCTCCATATACTGAATCATCACTGGGAACCTTCCCAGACAAATCCCACCACCAAACCATAACTCATTTTCATTTTTAAATGCCACCGAAAACAGCCAGCCCGAAGGAAGTGGAAAGTTCTGTTTTTCAGACCCTCTTTATTATGCTGTGAGACATTGCAGGGGGAGGGGGAGGTGTTAAATGGCCCACTTTACAGATGAGAAAATCGAGGCACAGAGTTGCCAATGTTCTCAGGCTACGGGCGAGAAGGATCTGTCCTCTAAACCTAATGTACTCTCTATCTGGAACTTCTCTCTGCTTTCACAAGTCCTGTAACAACTAAAAAGGAAATTTTCCAGAGTGGATGAGGGTCACTCAGCAGAAATGGGAACACTCTGTGAAACACTATTCTATTTCCCCGACGCCTATAGCAAATGCATTGAGATGCACTTGGACTCACCATTCTTTCCTCCCTTCCTGGCACCCTCACACAAACCCTCCTTCCTGGGCAACAAGCATACTTAGTTCCACTAACTGTGCTCAGGGGACTCTCCCTTTTGTTAATCGATCAGTCCCAGCCATGCAAGTAAGGGGCCTATTCAGATTTGGGTCTTCTGAAGAAGGCTGCTCTCGGGGTCTCGGATTCTAGCAATCACCATGACACACGAGGAATGACTTGGACTGCCACAGATACACGCACCCACAAGTACCACGTGAGAGTAGAGGCCCTGGACACAGAAACAAATGAGACAGGCCGGTGCCGCACTCGCAGGCCACGGGAGAGGCAAGGCGCCGCTGGGCAAGCCCGAGGCCAGGAGGGCAGCAGCATCTGGTGGGGAAACCCACAGGCCCCTTCCCTCCACAGCGCGGCCTGGAGTTCAGGCCCCCTCCTGCCTGTGGGCCTGTTCTCTACCCTTGGCAGGGATGTGCACAGCTGCCAGGAAACCCAGAGAGAAGGGTACTGACTGTCGGAGATGGCAGGACGTCACGGTGAGGGCCCGAGGGAGAAGAGGCTAAAGACCCCTCTGCCCGACGGGGAAAGGAGAGAACGTCTGCATTACAGTCACCGAGGAAAAAAGGAGGCCGGCCAGTCTGCAGACCCAGAGGCACTCGGGCCTGCAGGGAGCTGCCCGGCTGGAGGGCAGCAGGACCCTCTGCACCAGGCGTTGCCCTGTCCCTTGGGACACTCCCTTTCTTTGGGACCTGAAAACACCCAAATTAGACCCAAGGCCCTGCTAGCCTTTCTCTGGTTTCTTTCCCCTCCTGGGCAGCAGCCCTCTGGGCTGTCTCCGAGGAGGCCATGAGAAGTCTTTTCCCCCAGGAGACGCAGCTGGCAAGTTCCTTGGCAGCCACCGGGTGAATCACGCAGGGACTTCCTTCTTGTTGCCTGGCAACTGCACGCACTTGGCAGTGGGGCGTTAAACACAGAGGGTGGGGAATGTTGTGAGGCTTTTGCAAAATAAAATAAAAAGCAAAGCATACAACACCCCCAGAGTCTCCTCCCAGCCCCGAGAGGAGGTGGGGAAGAGAGGAGGGAAACAGGGAAGGGCACAACTAGTCTCTGCAGAAATGCCAAGCGCCAAGCCCCTGCAGCAGTTCTAGGTGTAGCATTCGCATTTGGTGACAGCTGCGTCTGGGAGCCCAGGAAAAGGCCACCGGAGGCACGGCAGCTGGAAGACGGCTAGCAAGCAGAACCAGTGCCCAGAAGCACAGAGCACGGAGGGTTTAGGAATCTTGCCACACGACTGCCATTTCTGCTGTTTATCCTTCTCCCTGGGTCACCACTCCACATGTTAAGTCACTCTGGCTGAGGGGGTACAGCCAGCTCGGGCGCAGGGTCCCTCCCCGCCTCCGTCCTTTCCGCTGCATGTTTTCGTGCATGTTGCCATGGCCCCTGGGAGCCGATGAGACCAGGCTTCCAACACAACAGGCTTGCACTTCAGTCCTTGTCTGTAGCCTCATTTAAAACTCCCGGCGTGGAAGTGCAACGTGTGTCTGTTCTCTACTTGGACCAGCCCACAGAAGAAGAGCTGGGGGCAAAGAAGGGAATTTAGGACAAGAACCTAAGAAAGAACGCCTCTCCAGTAGGCTAATAATTGCCACAGAGAGCCGCCTCCTAGTCCCCAAGTTGTATGGCCAAAGAGACTGCAGGTGTGACTCCTTGAAGGCTGCTGAGATGGGGTGGTTCTCCCGGGTTACCCGGGAGGGCCCCCTGGAATCGCAAGTGTCCTTCAAAGAGGGAGGCGGAGGGAGATTTGACACAGAAGAGGTGGGGGGAGATGTGATGGCAGGAGCAAGAAGCAGAGTGATGCGAGGAAGAGGTCATGAGCCAAGGAGAGCAGGCGGCCTTCAGAGGTTAGAGAAGGTAGGGAAACAGGTTCTCCCCTGGAGCCTCCAGAAGGAGCCAGCCCTGGCCACACCTTGACCTCAGCCCGGTGGAGCTGATTCTGGACTGCTGTCCTCCAGAGCCACAGGAGAGTTAATGTGTGCTGCTTTAAGCTACTAAGCTTGTGATCATTTGTTGGAAATTAACACTGGTCAAACCTGGGCATCTTAGGTCTCCATTTTCCCATAGCTCTAAAGAAGAGGGTGTCACAGAAGGATGTGGGCAACAATGGAACGGGGCTGGTCAGAAGGGGTGGTCCAGAATCCATCTTAGCAGGAAAGGTCTAACACACACAGGAGAAAAAGGTGTCTGAGAGCAACTGAGGCAACAACCAGGCTGGGCTTGGAGGCGGGTGGTAAAGTTACATCATTTGCTGACTGTGACTTGGGCAGGTGGCTTAATCTCTGTTAAGTCTCCGTTTCAACATATGCAAGATAGAGATAATATTATTATCCACCTTGCAAAGCTCTTAGGATTAAATGAGACAGTGGGAAAAAACACACAAAAAACAAACGCAGCTGGTGCATGGTACATGTCAAATAAATGATAACTATTAGGAAGGATTAGGCGTGTGTATGTGGGGCAGAAGCTGTTAGTTGCCCACTCCAAAATCTAGTCTCCCCGTTCTACATAGTATTAGAACTCTGACTTGTGGCTAGCACATTGCAGCCCAGAATAAAAAGACTACATTTCCTAGCCTTCCTTGCAGATAGATATGACCATGACCATGTGACTAAAGTGTGGCCAATGAGGTGGGAGCAGGTGTGTTGTGGGACTTCCAGAGACACTGCTCAACAGGCCCTGGAAGGAGCCCAATTTTTACCTTCCTGACTTTACCATCCCCTGCTTGCAATGAGGACATGAGGGCTGGAGTTCCAGCAGCCATCTTGGACTATGAGGGACCCTTGAAAATGGAAGCCACGCACTAATTGGTCTAATAAGAAGATGGAATCTGGGTCTCTGATGCCTGCAGAGCTACCACGCTGGCCTTGGATGGCCTTCCTCTGGACATCTGTTATGTGTGAGAGAGAGATTCTTCTGTCTTGTTAAGTAACCATTTTGGAGTTTTCTAGTAATCATAACTGATACATTAGATAACTGAGGGAGGATCCAGAATCATTCTAGAGCAATGGTTCTCAAAGTATAGCCTCTGGACCATCAGGGGGAAGTTGTTAGAAATGCAAATTCTCAGGCCCCACCCCAGACAGACTGAATCAAAAACTCTGGGTGTGGAGCCCAGCAATTTGTGTTTTAACAAGCTCTTTAGGTAATTCTGATGCACACTCAAGCGTGAGAACCACTGTTCTAGAGCAAGGTTTCTCAACCTCTGCACTACTGAACTTTGGGGCTGGGTAACTGTTGGTTGTGAGGGACTAGCCTGTGCGTTATAGGATGTTCAGCAGCATCCCGGGCCTGTGGCCACCAGAAGCCAGCAGTACCAGCCATGACAGTCAAAACTGACTCAGCCAAAAACGGCGGGGGTGGGATTGGGGTGGGGGTGGAGGGGAGCAAAGTCGCCCCCAGTTGAGAACAATTACTCTAGAGCAGTAGTTCTTAATCTTGGTGGCACATTAAAATCACCTGGGAAGCCTTTTCCAATTCCAAGGCCTAGGCCTCCCCTCAGCCTGGTAGGTCAGAGAACTCCCGAGGGTGGAGTCAATGCACCAGTAGCTTGTAAAGCTCCCCAGGTGATTCCAGGGCAAAATGAATGTTAAGAACCATCTCAGAGGTCAGCAGGCCCAGGAGAGAGTGTTTGCTCCATGCCGGGTGAAGGGAGCACACCTGGATTCTGTACCTGTTTCCGGAAAGGACCCAAGATGCTCACAAGCAGAAGCTGTAATGAGAGTGGCTGGGGGTAGGCTTGGAATGAAGATCCTGGCTTCCAAGTGGGGTGACTAGATGGGGTGGAATTCCTAGCAGCTGTGTCACCTCGTTTCCCAGAAGAACAGGGTGCACCCTTCCAGGCTCTCAGATGAACAACCACGGAAGCCTCGTTTCCTCCCCTAATAAACACAGCCTACAACGAGCCAGCTCCCACGAAGTGCTAGAAACATGAGCTCACCCCACAACAGAGCTGTCTTAACAAACACAGTGATATGACACTGGGGCCTGTTTAGAGATGGGGAGCCTCAATTTTCCTTCCAATTGGTAAAGTTCCTGGCATTGAAACCGGAATCATCTCCCAAGAATCCATTCTGAACGAGTAGTGATTTCACAAATATTTAATGTGGCCCTGCAAATAAGCTTGGCCAGGGGTCAATAACCAGCGGTGGTGGAGGGAAGAAAGAATCAAATGAGAAATCAGCAACAAAGAGAGAGAGATGAACAGGTTGATAGGTTAATGCTCTGACTCCTTAAAACAAAAGATTACATCTTTTGCAAATTCGTTCTCTGGCTGGGGCTTTTCCCTTCCTTACTCTATTCCTGGCCTGGCCAGCTAAAATGCTGAGCCAGGCTGATCCTTGTTTCCATTGGCCAAAATCACAAAGTCCAGAATGTCATCGGGGGGAGGCAGTGGGGAAGGTGAGAGGAAGGAAGAGGAAGAGAGAGAAGAAAGAGGTAAGCCTCTGTTGGAGGACAAGAGGGGAGGCAGAAAGAGGAAGGGGACAATGCACTACGGGGAGAACAACAAGGAGGACGCTTCCAGTGCTCTCACAATCTTAGGTAAACCACGTCACCGCAGCACCAGAATGAAACAGCTTCCCAACCATTAACCTTGTCCCCTTCCCATTTCTGCACCACCTGGCTACCCAAATGAAAGACAAGAGAACAGGTATTGTGCGTTTGTAAACCGTATGGAAAAAGCCAATCCCAGTGGGTCTCCAGGAGGCTAAGACACAGAGGGATGGGGTCGGCCAGCATGTCCCCATTCTTTCCCAGGGTTTCTGCCTTCTCATCTTCAGTCTACTTAATGCAACTGACTGGAACAAAGTAGAAGAAATCCAGTTGGGCCATCCAAGTGGTACCAGAGAGGCAAGGAACCCAGGTCCCTTTCCATGTCCCTTTCTGTTACCAGGAACTTTTAACAGGTTTCTGTTTGCAATGAGTTCGTCCAAAAGCTATGGGATATTGCTTCTGGTCTTGGCCATTTCTAATACTCTTATCGTCCTTTCCCTGCCCTACCCCTCTTTCTTCACCAAGGCAAAATCTCTCCCACTTGACTAAAACCCCTGGGTTCTCTCCAGCCTGTAAACCTCATGTGCAAATGTCCTGACTCTTGCAAATGTGTTGAAAAATAAACCTTAAAAAGCTTCCAGATGTTTCTTTTATACTGTGGTGTTTCTCTGCTCCAGTCTCTGGAGACCAGTTCTTGATGCACAGCATCCTGGCTGCCCAGATAAAATAGGAAGCAACCAAGAGGGACAGCCTGGGGGCAAGTGGGAAGATGACCTTTCCCCCAAGCCCACACCCCAGCCAGTTCAATCCATGAACTACTTCATGCCAAAGACTTAGGTGTCCCCTTTATTCTTCAATTATCTCCTGCACCCCATTTCTCCCACTGTACCTCCCTGGACTTTTTCCCATGTAATGCAAAAACTCTCAAAAGATTGCAAAGAGACAAGCCTGAGATGACTGAATCATAAGCTTTCAGCCCTTGTCTTCTCTAAATGCCCACCTCATCTCTCCTTTAAAATCTTCTTAGACCAACCACCTTTGGGACCTCGAGTCAGGACAAAAGGACTCAAGATGTTATCTTACCACCTGCAGGGACATCGTAGGAGCTGGACCAGCTGGGACAAGGGAATGGAGTTCATGGCTTGTCAAGGAGGCCACCCAGGGGCTGGTGGCCTCCAAGTTATAGGAAGGTCATTGCCAACGGGCAGGCTTGTGCACACACAGCCACACACACACCCTTCCCAACACGCACACACCTGAGGGCCCAGGATTCTTTGCACAAGGTGACGCCTGATCCCTTTGATGCCCGCCGGGTGTGTTCCTATTGGGCAGAAACCAGACCTCAATAAAACTCGGCATTATCAAGGGGCCGGTGGTGTGCGATTGCACTAGCCTGTTATCTCTGTGGCCTGGGTGGGGCCGCTCTGCGGTTCTCTGTTGAAAAGCACTCACTTATAAGTAGATCAAAGACCCTCCCGAGCCAGTGGCCCTGGATCCCTTGTTTATCCCCAGCAATTGTTCCCAAAGATGGACTTAAAGATAACAGGCACCGCAGCCCCACACTCCCTTCTGTCCTTCATCTTGCAATCTGTCCCTCAGGGGGCCCCCAACAGTCAATCCCGAGGCCCTTCCCCTTCCCCTTCGTCAGATGGCCCATTTGACAACAGCAAAGGTAGGTTGGGGCTGGGCCAAACAGCGCCGGCACTGTGGGAACAATGAGGAGACGGGACAGAGACACGGGCTCACCGCAGCCACCAGGAGCTCCTCTGCCCCTCTGCCCAGTTGTTTGAGGGCCACCAAGTCTGTGGGGACACAGCAAGACCTCAGAGTGGTCTGGATCGGCTCAACATGGAAGACAGAGCAGCGAGAGGGGAGAGAAGGAGCAGGTGCACCCGAAGCTTGTGGGTGCCGGCAGGCTTTGAGCTCCCTGACTCTTCTGAACCCCATGGTGTGGGTCTGTCGTCCGCCAGCTGTCGGCCCACAGCACCAGCACATTTTCCTTCTTTGCACTGATAACACCAAGCCTGACACCAAAGAGGCACATGAATGAATGAATGAACAAATGAATGAATGCATCACTGGCAGCACAGGCTCGTTATCTTACAAGTGTGGGAGTGATATGGTGCTGAGGTCAGACCACATTCATGCCTGCCAATAGGAAAACACTCCTGGTAGCCCATGTCATTGGAGACACCTGAGCTTAACGATGTGACCTCAGTTCAGGGCTCAGATCCTGGATCAGCCTCCTACTAGCTGTAGGATCCTGGGCAAGTTACCTCAATTCTCTTTAGCCAGTCTGAAAAATGGGAATAATGAGTGCTTACTCCATCATAGGGTGGTGGGGACTGAGCTAAATACTAAAGATGC
>JAQZBX010050440.1:0-19660 GCA_029593785.1 Cabassous unicinctus | reverse complement strand
AGGAGTCCAACAGTAGTTCCATACCGTTTTGGCCCTCCTTTGCAGTGCTTTGCCTTGCACCCAGCGGTACCAATCACAGCATAAGCTAGGAGCATGTCTTTGCAGGTAAACGATTTAAAAAGGAAAGATATCGCTATTATGATTAAGATTATAACCAGGGTGAAAGAGGCCCCAAGTTCTGAAGTGCCCAGTCCTCCTCTGAGAGCTAAGCACCTCCATTGATGGCCGCCACAAGGTAAATACTATTATTCTTCCCATTTTCCAAATAAGTGCATAGTCCCAGAGAAGATAAGTAATTTGACAAAATAAGCCCAGTAGCTTGTAGGAGGCAGAGAGAGGCCAACCCTGTCCCATTTGCCTATGAATCTTTGCTTATCACAGTTCACCACATATCCAACCAGTCAGAGGGACACTATGAATAAACTCTTCTAGAACCTGATTCCTAAGCAGCTGGACCTGTAAGGAAGGCTGCCTTCCCTCTGACTATTCTAGACAGCATGGTCAGTAAGCTCCTGCCTTCCTTTTTTGCAAGGGTTTGAATTGTTGTCCTGGTTCTAAATAAGAAGCACAAGATCCAGTGCACTGTCTCACCAAGTAGGAGATCAGTCATGAGCACGCAGAGAGGATTAAGAAGTAAATTGTGTGTTTGGAAAGAGCATTTAACAAGCTTTAGAAATAAATGGAATTCATAGTTTTAAGTGGAGGAATGTAAATTTTGGCACATAAGCTTTTTGATTAAGAAAAAGTTGTTGAGCTATGCCCCAGATTGTAAATAATGGAGCTAGATTCTTCCTAAAACCCAGTGCCCTTCTAGTTAGTGATGAAAGCACTCAGAACTTTGTTATTCCATTCTGTCCATTTGCACTGATAGTGGCTGAGAAGAGACTAAGCAAACAATGGACAAAGCTCTGTGTCCGGCACTGCCTGCTGAATTATTTTTAACCCAGCTCAAGCTCCCATGTTGGTGTGCCTCCTCCCTGATCCCCTCTAGCCTAAATATGAACCTTACCACCTAGCTCTTCATAGAAGCTTTACATGGATTAGCAATTATCTCCTGTACTTTACTTTTTATAGCTCAACTATAAGTTAACTTCTCAAGGTATATATGACCATGGTATAAATGTCTTTTCAATGCCAGGGTACAATAGAATAATTAGGGTCAAAGTCCTTTAAAATCAGTAAACCAAAACAAACCATTTATTATAGGTTTATACAAGCCTAACACAGTTCTGAGCATACAGAGTCATTGTATTTTCGAACAGTCATAAAAATAGCTAACATTAACTGAGCTGAGTTCTTTTACACCTGCTGGGAACTGTTCTAAGAGTCTGCTTAAATTATTTTATCCTGTCCTCAGGCGCATCTGTAAGGTAGGGACTAAAACTGCTCTTACATGCCCCAGTGAGACTTCAGAACCTGCTTCCTTAACCACTTTGCTACTTTGCCACTGACTGAGAAGACCCATAGTGAGGAAGAATTTCCAATCTCCATTTGCCTATGATGAAACCATTATTAAAGGGAAGAACTGAGCTAGAACCCAGTTTTCTGATCCTACTCCCAGAGTTCCTTTACCACAACATACCTCCCTATACGGGAGGCAACCCTTAAGTATTTTTTTTTTTTTTTTGAGCAATTTTGATGTTTTGAAGGAAAATCACGGTAATCTTCTAAATTTCCCAGTCCCTTGCAGACTCAGTTCACAGCACATGAATCATCCTTTATAAAATAATAATACATAATAAGTCATTGTTTTAAAGGTAGCTTCCTTAGCACGTAATGTCAGATAAAAGCACATTTCTCAACTTACAACTCCTAAATTGAGAGAATAGTGAATACTGGTGAGTGATTTGGGACCATGCTTGATGGGAAGGCTCCTAACAGAAAAATAAGGTTTGAGCTTTTTATGTCTGTTTTGATTTTTAATTCATTTTTACACATAAAGTATTTCAAACATATAGAAAAGTACAGAAAATATTGTTTATGAAATCATTTGTGTCCAAAATAACTAGATTACACATGTTAGTATTTTGCAGCATATGGGTAAAATTTCCATTTAGGAAAAAAAAACAACATTATGGAAACAGCTAATGCACCCCATACTTATCTGTTTCTTCCCATCTCTAAATGTGCCCACTCTTCTGAAATCACCATGTTTTCTCCTGTACATGTATTTTACTACATATGTTTGCATGTAATCATAGACAATATATAATTTTTGCATGATGAAAAATATATATGAAGGGATACAAATTGCATGAATCCTTTTTCATCTTACTTTCTTCATACAGCATTATGTTTTTGTTTTTAGTTAAACGTTGTCTTTAGGTATATAAATTACATTCTTAAGTGTTAAGGCATATGGTAAGTGTGAGCATAAGACATAATTCTGAAGGAAAAACACATACTTAAATAGCATATCCCAGTAAGGTAAGGGCTATTGTGTATCTTGAATGGTCTGTTTTGTAATCTTAATGCAGGTGGTGTATTTTCAAATAAAGATGAAAAATTGACATCATAAAATCAGAGTGGAGACATAAACAATACCAAGTATTACACAAAGAGAAGCAAGCTGTAAAACATCCAAAGAGAACCTAGGATAAGCAAGGCCTACCAGGAAAGGGCAGAATTCCAAACACTTGCGGATGCCAGGTCCCCTCAGCCCCTAGGCTAATTGCCCATTCACTGCCTGTGCCTCGCCAATACTCCTGCCCACACCTGCCTTTGTCGCCTGTGCTTACAAAGGCTCTTTATCTCCTCTCTGCTCAGCTCTGAGTCTTGGCTCTGTCACAAAATGTCAGTGGAACCTCCTCCTCTTCCTTTCCCTTGAAACCTTGCCACCCAACAAAGCTTCCTAATAAGTCCCCCCTCCCCACAACCCCCCACCACAGCAGCTCTCTCCCCAACATCTTCCCTTTGATGACAAATTATTTTGCACTTCTGGCTTATTGTCTTATTCATGCTTTTAGTCTGTGAAACTGAAACTCTTCAAGACATTTTATTCCTTTCGACATATATTTCTCATTTCCCATACATGTTGTTTTGTGACTAGAACATAAGCAATTATAAGTAATTTTAATAACTCAGTAGCTTTTTAAGTGATATTTCTCCAGGACTTTGTGTCACACCATATAAAATGTATGCTACCTATTTTACAGTAGCTAAAAAGATTAATAAGACAGCCTGAAAGTTAAAGGGAACAAGAAGAGTGATTGTCTCTAACTCATCCAAACACTAGGAGCACTGCCACAAGAGGCCTAAATAACCACAGAGTAATGACTTACGTGTGGAAGTCAGAGTTTAGTGTTCCAAGTCACTTCTATTTATAGTACTTTAGTTGATTTTCACAACAGTAGGAGGTTTAAAAGGGGGATATTTAAAGCTACAAACTGCTGTTCCTATTAATTTACCTCCACCTTCATAGAGAGTGTCTATTAGAGAGTAGTGAGACAAAAAGCAAGATATAAGCTTGCCTTGGGAATGCCAATTCAAATAAGTAAGCATGTAGCATACCCTGTGAGAAATAAGACTTAAGAAGGCAGCTCTCTCTAGAGGGGACTGCTCACCATCTGATATGATCCACTTGAGAATTGATATTTTGATGAAATACTGAAATCATCCTAGATACCTGAAAGAATATCTGGAAAGGTTTACCAATACAGAACAGTATGAAGATAACATTAGTTGAGAATGTTGGAGTCTATACTTGGCACTGGCCATCCTGTGTGTGCTTCTGTAACCCCAGCCATATGTCCCTGCTAGAGGGAGTGAAGTATGGTGAGGCTCACAGTAAATGTTCTGTCCCTTAGCCACAAACACAGTGACACCTGAAGTCTAGAGAGTGCCTGGGATTTGGACATGTATGCTCTAGCGTTTTCTTGTAAATGGCAAAGAACATTAGTCCCGGATACTTCAAGTGCACTAAATGGTCAACTTTGCAATTAAGAGAAACTATTGGTTGGGGCTCCTGGGCTCTCAACACCCTCATCCACAGAGCCTCGGCCTTTGTGCTCACTCACTCTCCACCAAGATCCTGCCTCTTTTTTGGTTGGCTTGCAGTCATTCTTTATACCGTGGATTCTGGTAATTGATAGGACCTGATTAGCTTTAGATCCTAAGCACTGAGAAGAAACAAGTTTTACACTGTCTAGTCTTGGGGTCACAGTATTGCAAGGGTAATCAGAACTTTTTCCAGAAAAGAAACTTCCTGCCATCAGATCTTCTACGTGTCATTGTACAGAAAATATTTATCAACGTCCTCACTATGATTTACATTGATAAAAGAACCCCTTTTTGTTACTTAAACTTCAATGTACAACACATTACAAGAAGAGGTCAGTTTCTTGAATTGGGTGGGGAAAGACTTAAAAAATCCATCCTAGTACACTCACAGTACTACAAAGTTAAATTTAGCACAAATGCATGCCTTTACCACTACTTATAGCAGATTTCTGAAATTACTTTTCATTTTCCAGTTCTGCTTTATTAAGGTACCAGTGATAACCACCGACTCAGGTAAGTTTCCATTTTAGTTCTACCTGAAGCCTCTTCATCTAGTTGATTTCCGTTCTGTTCTTTCATCTTTGGGGATTGATCACTTCTCTATAAGTGAATCCTTGCTCCTCAGTCTCTGCTTACCCAAGAACAGCATTTAGCAATAGATGTCTATAGGAGTTTGCATCTTGCAAAACCCTGGCTGTCTACTTATATGATGCCCTGGATATGATTTCTGCCTGTTTTCTCAGCTTGGCAACACTGCTCACTAAGCACCTATATGTTTCTCTCCACCATGCTTGGAGGACTGGAGGACCACTGTACACTCCTCATGGGAAGGGCCATTTCATAATGGTGCCTGAACTAAAAGTAGATCTTATGGTGCAGGGAGGTATTATTTTAGATAATCCCTTCACAGATATGCCTCCTTAGTCTACAGTCTTATTTGTTGTGTGTTTTAGGGAGATATATTGCATCAACTCTCTTTGCTCCAGGGATTCTTTCCAATCACCTTATCTAATATGCAGAATGTATTTATTTTTCAAAGCCCCATCATTAAAATGTTCATTTCATTTTTTCTAAAGAAAGAAGCAACTCTGTCAAAATCATATCTTCACAGTTACTTAAAACTGGGCCACTCTCAAGGTCTTTTCCTGTGCTAAGTGTTTAGTCATAGAATAATTTCTACTTGAGCTCTGTTTAGTCAGGATTGTAGTTTTTCTAAGGCTTTTTTTTTTTTTTAAACATTGGAATGTTTTGGAAATACAATCTCCTTTATTAATATAAGAGCCCTGCCCGTAAACTTGAGTTAATTCTGTTGAGTCAGGACCTGCTGATAGATTCCTGAACTTACCCAGAGCTTTAAATGTTGTGTTCCAAATGCCCTTTGCCCTCAAAGAAATTAAGAAGTGCATTAATGCAGTTGTCACTGTAATATTTAATAAGAAACCTTGTTTAGGATTTTAGAAACTTTCCATTTGAAGGTGTTTTTGCTTCTAAATAATACAGAAGCTGTCAATATCCAAATAAGGCTGAGAAGACAGGAAAGCTGATCGATTGTGCTTACTCTGCACTCCCAGAATAAAGGAAAATTGAATTTAGGAAGTAGGGTGCCCAAAGAGAAGAAATGTCTTCAAGTCCACTGTTTTTACTATGTGCAACAGTTGAAATTAACTGTCAAATGAGATTTTAATCTAGCCAAATGTAAATATGAAAGAGAATAATTTCTGGCTAACACAAGCATAGGTCTGTTGTTATGCCACAAAACCACAGAGGAAGTGACAGGAATGAATTGTTGTAGTGATGACAATGAACCTTACTACTTTCTATGTATGTTGTGTAAATCATTTAAGATAAACAGCATTTATTCACAAACGTTTTACATGTAAATTCAAGCACTGTTGATCAATTACTTTTTTCCTGCCATGTCTTTAATTCTCTACTTACATACCTAGCTCCTCCACAAGATTGAAAATGCTTTAAGCATGGAAAGAGTTTCTTTACTCATATCTCATGCCGTGCATAGTGCTTTAGAAATGGTAGATAAGTGATAAACATTGCTTTTACAGAAGTAGTAACTTCATTATTTACTCTAAAAATAATAGATCTACTTCTGCTACTTTTGCCAATGAAAAAGAAGAAGAGGAAAAGAGGAGGAGGAAGAAGGTGAGGGGGAAGAAGAAGAGAAAGGGGAAAAAGCCGAGGAAGAGGAGACTGACATTGGACTAGATTATTTTATTTGAAGTAAGCAGCTCCCAATTAAATTTATTTGAATCATTGCACATGCATATGGTATCTGGCTTGGCCCAAATTACTGTTCTATAAGTGTTAATTGATGGGTTAGATGATAACTGCAAAATCTGTATCCATGTTAAGCCACGGTCATATTGTAGGTAATCTTAAGAAGACTTTCCAAAGACATTTTGAAAAGAACACAAAGCTGGACACTTAAAAGCTTTCCACACTTTCTCCAGGTTTTAACTCTTTTGTGCAACTGATTATGCCCAATATTGGTCTTCAAAAAAGAAAACAATCACTTTGACAAATACCCTTTCCATATATTGCCTGAATAAAGTCACTAAATTGTTTTGACCGATGGATTTTTTTTTTTTTGGATTGAATTAAGTTAATAATGCGATGCTCTGTAGTCAGAGAAACTGGTAACTGAGTAATAAATTTACAGTTAACCTTGCAAAGAGTTATCCACATCAGATGATGTAAGCTTTCGCAGGTCTAGTTCTCAGCCACATTTTTAATTAGCCAAGATTCACTCTCTTGCTAGCATTCTTTGCATCTTATATTTACCTTTAAGTCTTGCCCTTTATCTAAAAACAAAGTCTACCTTCAAGTTAGTGGCACATTCTGGGTGCTTTTCATGACTCCCTTCATCTATAAATATATCCCTGCCATATTACTGGTTTACTGTCACACAGGTTTACTAATGTGATTACTTGAGCTATCCTGCAAAATGCCTGATAATGATTTAAGGTGTTAATCTTCCCAGTTGCCACTTTTTGTTTTAATAATGACCTTCAGTGTTTTGCACTTTGGTGACCAACCATGCTGGTTTGCCCAGAACATTCCCAGCTTTAGCACCAAAAGCCCCATATCCAGGGGACACATCAGTCCTGGACAAACTGGAAAGGCTGTTCACCCCAATTGCTCTGAAAGGATTGTGCTAACAAATGCCAATACAGGGAGACTTTTTAGCCTCCTCTCTCAAATTGCAGTTCCCATTTGGAGATTTGTCAGCCTCTCCTCCCAGAGCCTTTTTCATGATGACCAACTCTTCCCGTTCAGAAACCAGAGCATCCTGACTTCTCCACCCTCCACATCCTTCAAAACATATTTCCCAGATGCTTTACTCAGTATGCTTTCCTGGTAATCTAAGCCTTTCATTGTTTTTGTTTGCTTAACATGAGACATTGTCTTCCCAGGCATCTCATTGTTCACTACCAACAACAACAACAACAACAATAATGATAACAGTAATGAAATCAAAGAGGCAGTCATATGCTAGGCCCCACTCATGACACTCAGTCTGTTCTTAGACTGCTTTCATAGTACCCTACCTCTAGCAAGAGCTTTCCTTATGTGCAGCACTCAGATCCTGAAGTGACAACAAGGAAAACCAAGGGATATTATCTACAAGTATGTATTACCTACAACAATGCTGTTTTCTATTAGCTCCAATGAACAAAGTTTGACATTGTCATGCTTGAGGTAAAAGAACAATGTAATTATACAGTTTCAGCTGTCTAGTTCTGCCATGTACAACATTGCTTTTTCTGAGGCCTGGATCACCCCCCATTTCTTAGGCCTTCCTAACTTGCCTGTGATAAAGAAACAAGGAGGCAAAAAGTAAGAATGATCATTGCAGGATTGTTTAAAAAGCACTTGAACAAAGTAGTTCAGTTTAGTAACTAAAAAATAAAAAACTGACCAATTCATTGTCTAGCAGAGAAATACAGAATATACTAAAGGGTCAAAATGGAGCTCTCATGTATTTTGGAATCCAGGGTGGGTAGATTAATTACCTGCAGGGGGGTTGCATCTCCCACATAAGAAATTGAACTCTTATCCCTAAGCTACATTTCTCTAAGAGTGTAAAAGGAAAACTTAGTTGTTTTTTTTTTCCTTCCAATCAGTGAAACCTCTTGAAATAGCTTTAAGAACTTAATATCAAGAGCTCTCCTCTTCTCTTCCTCCCACAACCAAATTTGATCACTAATCTCTTATTTCGCCACAACCCACATCATTCCACACAACTGTGAAAAACATAATGTGGCATTCCTTCCTAAAGAGCATTTCTCCAAGCAGAGTAAATTGTGAATATAACTGAAGACACCTTAAAACAGAACTATGCATTAAGAAAGAAAATGTTTTCAGGCTCTTAAAAATGAACAGAGTGGAGCAGAGGTGGCTCAAGTGGTTGAGCTCCTGCTTCCCACATGGGAGGTTCCGGGTTCAGCCCCTGCTGCCTGTTAAACAACAACAAAAAACAAAAAAATAATGAACAGAGAAGGTGCATAGCATGATATGGGAATTATATCTCAAGAAAGCTGCTATATTTAAAAAGATATATATGTCAAGAAGAACAAACACACCAGCTTTGTCCATCCTATCCCTTTCATTTGGCCTATTTTTCACTGTCTTGTCATCCTCTAATTCCTTTGATCATTACTGCTGCTCCCCTTTTCCCTTGAGCAGCATTTAAGAGTTATTACCAATTCAGAAGAGTAGGTAAAACTCCCCACTGAAAGGTCAGATGGCTGAGTAGGCTAGAAATACCACTGGTCTTGGATGTGCTTTTGCAGTTTCATTCAGGAAATAGTCAAAGGAATTTATCTTGTGTATTTTTCATGGACATGCCCAGTCACTCCGTCCTTACTTTACCTTTCTTCAATTAGGCATAGTGGGAACTCCTCCTCTATCCCTCCTCTCCCAGGCAGCAGTTGAGGCACATCTCATAGGCTAAGGGGTCCTGCTCCAGAAGGAGCAATAAGTAATAGGAGCACTGCCCCAGGTCCTGCGGCCCTGCACCTGCAAGCACCGTCTGGCCTTAGATGGTTGTCATGATATCAGCAATTTATAAAGAGGCATGGAGAGGGTAGGTATTGTCTGTGAAGTTCCTTTTACTTAGCCGGTTCGATTGAATGCAGAAGTTTATAGAAACAGGCCCATCGCCCAGTTTCTTGAGAAGGACTCAGAAAACTAGTTTCTGGAATTACATTTGAGGGAAAAAGGATTCCTGGTACAGGAAATAGTGCTGAGGTTAATCTCACATCACATTTTTAGTGGAAAACTGCTACCAGCCTCGCTAGCATCTGTCTCTTATCCTCTTCCAGTAACAGATGCCAACTTCACCTAGATATTCACGGTGCCTAAACTCAGGCCCTGCGGTCAGTTCTGAGAGCCAGCAGTGGAACACGTGACCTGGTCTGCCAATCAAAAACCACTGGTTACAGTGATTGGTTGAGGGATGAGCATGAAACCTAGATTAGTCCAATCAGAGCGACTCTTCTTCTGAACCTATCAGAAAATAGTCTCCTGCCCCGCCTCTTAGTCAGGTTTCAGTCAGAGAAGAGGAACTGCTAAGGAACGATGTGGAATAGGGATTTATAGTAATTTGATCTGACACATTTGTTTAAAAAAAAAAAAATCTACGGCTGGCCCTTTCTTCTGTCTCTGGTGAAGTCATAGATCAGGCTGTGGGAAAAAAAGCCATGGACAGAGGGAGAGCAGGGATACTGGGACCTGCATTAATCAATAGCCAGCCCCTGTGTTGGTGTCTCCCTGATTCCAAGCTTCCCACTTCATTTCCTTGGATGACTTACAGGAGAAGCTGGCACTCTCGCTGCAGACCCGCAGATCCACTTTCCCGCCTGGTCAGGATTTCGAGAAATGGAAGGAAGAGTTCCCTGGAAACAGGAGCTGGGGGCCAGACAGCTGGTCCCCAACAACAACCTCAGCCATGGGTTACTATAGCCACTTTCCAAGAGTGACCATGGTTACTGCTCCGCTTGGACTTTCTATATCTCCCACAGAGCTCTCTTTGAGTCATTTCTAACCGGAAACATTCAGTGAGGGGAACTCTGGGAAAGGTAGTTTGGCTTAGGCAAGTTGTCACTTTACAAAGTCACACACCCTGGAAAAGAGGCATGTCAAAACCTGAGGCTGGAGCTGCTGCAGCCATCTCCTGCCTATGAAGAGAGAATCCAATGCTGCTGGGACACTTCATGCAGCTGAATGATTAAACTAATATGATCTAACATAATCAGAGACAGAGATAGAGAAAAATCAAGTTTTTATCATACCCTTCTAATCTTGAATCCGGGAATGCTGAAACTAACCCTGGGGATGATGTTTTCCATTTTAAAAAGACCAGCCCAAAGAGAGAAAAACAAAGTTTGAATTCACTATGAATAGATTCCTTTCATCAGACCATATCAAATTCTTTCCTATCTCCCCTTCATATCCTCCTTTCTTTCTATCATTATGAAAGGGGGCTGGAAGAGCATTGAAATCGGGCATCCTCGGAATAAAAGACGGTATTTTCCTCCAGTAAAATGTATTTTTCTGCTATGCTAGGAAGGGGTGTGGTAGCTAATTATATTTTGCCATTTAACCTAATAGGGTCAACATTACATCAAATTTGCAAAAATCCCAAATTCAGCTTGAAAGACTATGTTTGGTATAATCAGTTTAAGTAAAACTAATAAGTTCATCATGACTAAGTTTTGATTTTCAGTTACTAATCATATTTATATGAATAAGCTAAATATTCTAGTGCATTCCTAAGATTTGAGAGTGGAGGTAAATATTAGAAATATTATTTTTATTCAAATATTTTAACCACACTTTAAATACAACCTTAATTATTATTTTTCAGGCTTTTGTTAACTTTTCCTTATGAAAAAGTTCACTTTATATAAATAAATGGTGCTATTATACAGTGATTTTTCATTCTTTTGTACAATTTTAAAAATGATTTTCTGACAGAATGACATAAAATTTTAGTTATCTAAAAGTCAGTTTCTTGGTTACACAAATATTTAGAAATATTACTACAGAGGTTTCTATAGAGATGAAGGAAACTATAGTTTAGTGGTTCTCAAAATGGGGTCACCGGACCAGCTGCAGGAGCATAGAAATACAAATTCTCACGCCCCACCCCAGTCATGCTGAATCAGAGACTGGTGGTAGGACCTATTATCTGTGTGCTAACAAGCCTTCTGGGTGATTCTGTTGCTGCTGAAGTTGGAGAACTACTGCCATAGGAGTTGCGGGTCTCAGGTCCCTGCAATAAGAATGGAACATAGTGTGCTTTGGGTACCTCCTAGTAAAGTTCTCGCTGGGCTTTTAACTAAGGACTCAAACACCAGACTGTAGTTTTTTTCTGAATAGTGGTTGTTTCCAAATAATCAGAATAGTGCATTATTACAGTGTTAATTTCCTAAGTTTATATGACTATTAAATGAGATAATATTTGTAAAGTGCTTAGCACCATGCCCTCACACAAGGAATATTATTTGAATGGGGGATAATTGGTATTCAATTTATTACATTTAATTAATGTTCTCTTCCCTCACAGCAAACCAGGCAAACAAACAAAAACATAAAATTTATATTTACTATGTATTCATAGACATTTAAACCTAAGGGGAAATTTGGAAGTTACCTAAATTCAATCCCCTCATTTTATGATGCCCAGACAAGCTGAGTGGACAAGTCCTAAGCCTCTTATTTTATAACAGTAATCATTAGAAGCCCCGGCTCTCAACTCCTGGATTAGTGTTTGCAAATGAAGCCTTTTGGTTGTACTCACTACTATAAAAGCCCTGCTCGCTCTGGGATTTTCTCCTTTAGCCTTACTAATGTTAATAATCTAATGTTAATGTTTCCATCTCCACTACCCCAAATATAAATTGACACTATTATTTAAAAGTGCAAAACTATTTATTAGGTTAAAAATTTTCTGGATATACATAAATCGAAAATTAACGTTAAATATACATGCAAAAGCCACAAATTCCTACAACATTCAGTGAAATCTCCATGCTGAATAAATTCATATCAGATGCTAGACTTTTGCCAATTCAAGTTTCTTGTGGATAAATGGTCACATTTTATTTTGTGTTGTGGACCAGTAAATATGCAGGCAAGGAATGAGGAAACCAGCCTTCAATCTATGATTTTATTCTGAAGAATATTTTTGGATTAACCCTACCTGGCATAACCACAGCAGTAGACCTTAGGGACTTCCCTCTCCCTGAGCCATTTGGCATCAGTCTCACAAACACACAGCACCAGGAGGGAAACTACATGCGGAGAGGGGAGAAATTATGTATGTGCAAGAAGAAAACAGATCTATTTTAATTAGAAAAGTCTCTGGCACCGTAATGTTTCATTTTTCTCCTCTTTCTTTATATTACCTCAAATTAGTCCTTAGACATTAGAAAATTACAGAAGATATCATTTACAGTAAAACAATATGAAAATTCTTTACCAAGGTAACTTCCAATTATAGTATTGGATGACTTCAAGTGCATCTTCTCTGTTGCGTGTTTGTATCGTATATCCAAAGCTGTTTACTAGCAGCTACCTTTTCTCAGCCCAATGCCATCCATGGAAGTACTCCACTCTGTTCTTTCCAGAAAACTAGTCATTCCCCAAGATCAGAACTTCATATGGTCTTTTTTCTCCATTGCAGGACATAAAATTGTGCTGTATCCATTGCTGGTAGAACAGTTAATGACACTACTGAAATGCACCTCTTCAAATGACTTTCATATAAAGGTTTTAACAGAAGGAAGAAGGAAATAGAGGGTTCACAGCTTACATAGAAATATTGCTACATTGCAAGCTGAGCACCGAACTGAAACCCCATCCTAATTCGTGCATCGTTAGTCGAAAAGCCTGAGGAACTGAAGGAGCTGTCTATGCTTTTTCCACTTTTGAAATGCTTAAAGAAGTTTTAGATTAATGGCTTTTAATGCTTTTAATGATGTCAAGGATGAGATTAAGCACCTTGTTAATTTCCTTGACTTTTGCTTGTGGAATAAGCTGCTGCCAACTATTAAAGGCAATTCATGATTACCAAGTTAATCTTTTCTGATTATAAAAATCCATTATAGGAAGAAAAATGTAAAATTCAGAAAAGTAGAATCAGTGTATAAATAAGTTAGCATTTATTTATGAGAACAGAATGTTTGCACATGGGTTTAAAATTCCTCTGGAGGGATTTGTTAAAAGAGTTTGAAATATCTTTGTAATGTATTAACTTTTCAAACTGTTGCTTCATCCTTAAACTAAAGATTCATGTTTCTCATTTTTTAAAAACTATTCATAAACTTCCCAACCACAATCACAACACATGATACTGTAGAAACCTGAAGTGATTAATTTAATGTTAGTACACTAACCAGCTAACAAGATCTCTATCTTTTCAGATCAAGGAGTCTGGAAAAACCCAGTTTTTAATGCCGTACTAATCCTTCCCGAAATTTCCTGGTTTGCTTACATGTTAATAATATTACAAGAAATGGTCTAAAGAAAGCAAAATTACCATAATAACGACTATGTTCTGAACTCGCAAATTATTTTTCTCTCCCTGAATTTATTTTCAACTAAAATAAATTATGTCCTTGAATGTGTGTACATAACTCTTTGGGTAGGCTGTGTTCCTTTATCATCAAATACATATATTGAAAGCCTGAAAGATTATTCTTAAAACCTAATTCACAATACCTTTGCCAGAATACCAAATAACCACCGGTGGGTGTATTAAAAGCTCTAAAAAGATTCTGTTTTCACTTTTTAGCCAAATGGACATGTTTTATTCAGGATCTCAAAACAAAATCCTTATTCAGCTCTTCCACAGCACCTCTGAGGTGTGTCTTTCCTTCCTAAATTCAAAGGGCCTTAACAGCCCTGACTTGGCCTTTTTCCTCTCCAGCCTCACCTCAGAGCCCTCCTCCCTGGCTCTCTGGCCTCCTAAACTCCCCCTCTTGCCTTAGGGCTTCATTATATTGAGGGACTACCTCTTCCACTCCCTCTGGACAGAAGACAACTGCCTGACTCTCCTTCGGGCACATCATTTCTTTACCAAGGTAACCTTACCCGACCCCGCTGATTCAGCTGGTGGCCCCACATGTATTTATATCTCAGCATCACAACCTCCTCTTTGCAGCAGTTATTACAGTTGTCATTTTACATTTCACTGTGAATTTTTTTATTATTCTATGTATCTAGCACTTAGCATTAATGAAGTCAGGGTTCATGTTGTTTTTTCCCCATAATTAACCTCAAGCACCTAGGTGTCTGCCACAGAGAAGGTGAATACAGTGTATCTGTTGAACAAATGTCAATAAGTGTACAATTGCCCAAAACACATAAACACTGGCAGGTGGCCAGAGGATTGGACACATGAGTAACTGCAGACCATCTCTTTATGAACATTTATACTGGTCTTTGTCTTCCAAAAATTTATGAAACACACTGACACAGACACACACAGGTATCAGTGATTTTGGCGCTTGAAAATGTTGCACTCAACAGGGATAGGTCACTTGTTTTTTTAAAATAACTTTTGTTATTAAAAATCCCTGAGAGCTAAAGAAGTACTCTGCATTATGATCCTGCACAAAAAGTTAGGCAGGATTCCATAGCTCCCAAGATGCTTAAAGAAGCTGGTGATAACAGAAGGACCGTATACACAGACAACAGATTTCTAACAATAAGTCATTTTTCTTCTGATAATCTTTCCAGAGATGGTTTTTAAAAAAAAGACTTCAATTAAATTCAAATAGCTACAGTTTCCCTCTAAGATTTAATATGCTTTTTTAAAAATTTATTTATTTATCTATTTATTTACTTATTTATTTTTACTATTCTGCTATACGGTATGGTTTTTTAAAAAAATTAAATGAGGCTTTGCAGACAGAAATCCTACTTCATACTTGCTGTATAGTCTTAAGCCTCCTCTCCAGTACTCAGTTTCTTCACCTAAAAAATGGGAATAATGCTGGCAAACTCCACTTAGCAATTAAAGAAATTAGGTATAGAAAGCACCTGACATGGTCCATGGCCACAGAATGTACATCTGTGCTCTCCTCTCTCTCCTCCACCTGTCTCCTGGTAAAACTCCAGTTGTTCACATTGAGAGTCTTTAGTGTCTGGGTATCTGTGTGATGTAATTATTCTAGCATTCATTTGGTTTAACTCAAGAAAATTAAAAAGTAACTTTGAAAGGGAGAAAGGGCTTTTCTTTCCTGCCTCAACAACAAAGCAGCCTAATGTTTGATTTGAAACAAACACAACAAAACATTTTTTATTATAAAACTCATTGGTGGATATCATGTTAGACTGTACCAGGAAAAATATTTTTTCAAACATGAAAAATTTAAATATAATGCTTTTCTGGAATTCATTCTCTCTTTCACACACACACACACGCACACACACACACACATACCCACACACACATCATTCTCCCCCTACAATTCCCTCCCCCCAAAGTCATACCCTTCATTTCTATACTTCCCCGTTAATAGAGAATGTAGTTGCTCTCAAAACCTCTAAAGAATTTACTAGTAGTAAAGCTTCAGTTAAATCTCTCCATTGTTTGGCCACAGGATTTTTCATCCTATCAAAAGCTGATTGAAGGTCTTGCAACACTTCTTTGTGGCTATTTCCATAACGAGCGCCCCAAGTATAGAGAAAATCATAGGCAGGTTTCCACATCATCTGTAAAGAAAAAAAAATACTACAGTAGTGTGGAAGCAGATCACAGAGAAAACAGATGCTTAGAAAATAAAAAATAAGAAAGATCTAAAAGCCTGACTTAAAAGAAGATGGAATATCAATTATACCTAGACTCATTAATTTCATAGAAAAGATATTTTAAAATCTGTTAGTTCCCTGTTATATTCCTGTGTTTCTAAAACTAGAACTTTGAAAAATAATGATTACAAATGAAGCCTTTTTATCTTGATCCATCATCTATGCATTGTTCATTGCCATGATGTGAATATAAAATTCTTTGCACAATACTTTGATAGCAAATGTTGTGGAGATAGAATTTTCACTCTCTGAGAGGCTTTTGAGGCTAAAGCCAACTCTTAATGTAATATGTATCTGTGATTATTTTTATGATGACCACATATCATAAGGAGCTCTACAATATAGTTAACACTTTTAGTCATTTTATTCAAGCAGTTCTGTAAACAAGGAAAAATGTAGCTACATGATCAAGTCTAAATGAAAGCAAAAATAAAATTCTCTCATTAAAAATACTTTAATGAGGTATTTTATAACAAAAGAAAGCTCAATGTTCAACACTTCATCATGCTTTCCCTAAGCACCTATCCATACCAATGACGTCGTTGTTTCCATAGAAATAAATGTACGTCAAAGGAGAACTTCACATACAAGTGCCTATGTAATGGTAACCAAGGCAACCAGGCTCAAAGAGAATAGGGACAAAGACAGACCCAATAAGACAAATTGTAGAATACAAATACATATACACACACAAGGCTCAAAATGAATTTTCTCTAGGAAAATAACAAAACGAATCATGTGCTTATAATTGGAATATAAAGTTTATTAACTGCTACTTATTGGGCTCACTAAACTAATTTTGTTGTGGTTCTATCACTTGGAAAATGCAAGAACAAAGAATCTGAGCTAAATATTATGCAGCGCTGTTCTCAGAAAACAGAGACTCTATTAACAATAATAGCACATGAAGTAGGGCCTTGGGTTATATTTTTTCATCCTCCCTCAATATTCCATATACTCTAAAGTTGAAAGACCTAAATTAAGAGTTTCATTATATTTCAGATTCAATCTACATAAAAGTCCAGGCATCAGGCTCAAAAGATGATTTTATGCTATTTGTCCAAATTGGCATTCCTGGGGAGCCACGAACACCCACATCCTCACCTCTCTTGACAAAGCTTGATTCTGCAAGGTAGAGAATGAAAGATAATAATCAATTATACCATACGAGGGAGGGCATGATGCAGCAACAGATAACTTCAGTTCTTTGTACAACCAGATTCATGAAGAATTGCACATTCTATTACTAATAAAAAAGAAATGAGGCGTCCTCTCATCTATTTTTCTGAAGACTCACACTGAAACCAAACCTTACCAAGTGCAAGTTGCCACTAATAATTCAGCGATGAAAGATGAGTTGAGACACATTAATGGAGCCATTTTGCCAGACTCAATCTTGCTTGTAACTGCTCAGATGCAAAGAAGCACAAAACAAGTAGATGACACTGTAGAAGTAAATCCTAATAGTCTGTAAAAGCACTGGAGCCTGTGTTCTGCATTGCATTCACTTATAAGTCACTGTTGTGCAAGTAGATGGCACGTAATTTTTCATTTTGTCATGTATTGTTTAAAATAATGGAATTTAGAGCATAAGGGCTTCTAAATTTGTGTTCCAAGTCCTTTAGTGAGTGAGTCTGGTGGGAGATGTATTTGAAGGTATTTTATGACAAACAGCAACTGAGAGCATTTCAGTACCAAAGTGATGGCATGGTAGATTAGCATAATGTACCAGAGAAAACAGACCTCTCTTATAAATCACAAAAGGTTTATTTCCAGGTTGTTCAAAACTGTGTGGATTCAAAAAAATGCCTTCATAATTAGAGGCACCCAAAATGGTCCCACGTTCCTGGGTAGAGAGGCTCTGCCTCACATATCTTGCTGCAGCACTGTGAATCGCTGTGCATAGAAAAGCCGTGAAGCACACTCAATCATGAAGCAGCTTCTTGGTGTTCCTGGAGACAGGAAATACACCCAGATGATGCAGAAATTGGAAACTGCAGATTCAGGAGTGGTCCTATGATATATCTACCCTCTCCACTAGCAGAGGATCATAGAACCCCTCATACTGACAGTGTCTACTGATAGCAGAACAGTGTGGCCAGCGATACTTGGATGGGTTGCTGAACCCTGGACTTGTGAGTGTGTAAAGACATGTCCCCAAATTTTCCCAAATTAGTCAGAAATGCAAGGAAAGATGGTGCCTTAACTCATTTGGGAGTTGGATATAAATTGGTACAATTGCTTAGGGCTGAAAACATCAGAACAATGTTAAACTTCATGGCTTGTACTAAAATAAGAGCATATTGTGATTGTATCACATTTTTGTTCCTCTTTGCAGCAAACTAAACCTGAATATTCCATCAGTGCAAAATTTGATTTGCTATATATAACATCGTTGTTTGCTCTCAGCACAGATGATAAACACTACTGCAGCATAAAGACAATGAAAATGTTCTGAACTGCATCAATGTTCATTATTTCATTTATTAAATCAAGAGTTATTGAGTGCCTACCACTGCAAGAAATTTTGTTATAATAAGGAATAAGATGATGAATGTAGCATGTTTTTGCATTAAGAAGCTTAGAGTATAAAAGAGAGATAGATAATTGCACAAACAATGACCCAGTGTATGCCTGGATAGGACTTAATCATAATGGCTAAGAAAAAGTCATTAAGAAACAGTTGTAGAGACGGTTTTGATTCTTTAAGATAGCTCATAAAATGAGACTTTTTACACGTTAATGTATAATAAAACTTAAACCAGGTTATTTTCCATTTGAAATTTTTGTGCAATAAAGCTTCTGCATTTTTTGTAAGTATCATGCCACTGTGCCACTGCAAAACTTTAGTGCAGAATTTATATTTAGCTAAATGATTAAGTTTATTAACAAGTATAGATATTTTATTTTAATGGTATTTATAATTCTATAGAAATTGAACTATGAAAATTAAAAAAAAAGAAAAAGTCAAAAATCACTCGAATGCTTTAAATAAATGAGAGGAAAAAGAATGATGGTTCCATTGGCTGAGAAACACTATGATGTAACAGAAATAGGATAGGTTTGGACATCAGAGTACTGGAATTAAATCTGAGTACCATGGCGTATTGGGTGGGTCTATTTGAATAAATCAATCAAGTTCTCTGAGCTTCAATATTTTTCTATTTATAAATTATGGATAATAATTTCAAAGTCTTGTGTCCAAAGTGCCTCAGAAAGTATTTGGCATATAGTTTCTGGCCAGACCTGAAACACAGGAAATTAGAGATTGAAGGAAACAACTCTGGAAAGTTTCATCAATGAGCACCATCTGCTGGTCAGCCAAGAAACTGCAAGGAGAAAAACTGCTTTTAGGTCCCTCTTTAGCCCCCTGGGAGAAAATCTGCACTCCTTAGTGAGTCCCTGACCCAATTTTGATAATTTAAGTTGGGCCAGGAAAAAACAACAGCAAGTGACTTGGAGAAGAGTGTAAAATTGAAGATTATTAGGAAGGGTAAAAACACTGGCAATAGTATGATATGACAACAGAAAGCCAAAGGACAAAATGGATGAAGTAAGTAATGCCTTTACAGTAATAACATTGAATGTTGATGTATTGAATGCCCCAATCAAAAGACATAGACCAATGCATCTCTGATAGACCTGGAGCAGTTAATGTCTGCTCTTAAGGTTTCCACTACAGATGCAAGATAAAGAAGGTCCTCGCTTCACACTTTCTGTCTGTCTGGTTGTGGAAGCCAAGATTGAATGGGGAAATACAGGAAATTCTGAAAACATAGGGAAAGGGAAATAATCTTTGCAACTCAGAAAAAACTTAAAAACAGCA
>JAQZBX010050439.1:0-19656 GCA_029593785.1 Cabassous unicinctus | reverse complement strand
AAAATAAACTCTACGATGTGCTCTTTGTAAATGTTGAGCTTAAAGTTCTGAATTTTTTTAAAAAATGTTTCCCTGTCTAGATATGAGTCATATTCTTTGTTTGTTTGTTTTGGGAGCCTTTAAAGAAAGTGAAAAAAAAAAAATGCTCTAGTAGCTTCCTTTGGCAAAAGCAGAAGAGCTTACAAATTTTAGTCTAGCTGCCTGCCATCAGTCACATATCTGGAAAGGCCCTCTAGCCCACAGGACCATCTGAGTGACGCAGAAAAGTCCTTTTCAAGCGTCTTGGAACATGCAATCACTTGGCTGCCATCAAGTATTTCTAGAGGAAAGGAATCCTCAAGTCCAGTAGACCAGAGGGTCTTCTGGCCCTGCCAAGAAGAGTGACAGAGGCTATAAAACTGTCTGCTCTCCTCCTCTGCTAAATGTCTTGCCAGAAATCACACAGACTCAGAGCTGTTGAAAATGCAGCTGCTTTATTTCAAAATGTACCCTGCAACGGATGCTGCTTCCTACTCTCTTGCTCCATCTACTGGAGCTTGTTCAAAACACTGATCTAGTTAGCACTCAGCTAGGGAAATTAGATTCTGGAGTACCTTCCCATCTCCTAATATTCCCTCTTAAGGATAAAATCCTCAATGAGCAGAGTCTGGCTGCTGGGAAAATTTGAATTCCTTTGCAGAATATTTTTCATAAAGAAAGAAGGAGCAATGGATAGGTAGAATAAAGTAAAGGTCATTCTGAATACCATATCCACATTTTTGTGCTTTTCTTCCAGAGCAATTTTTGTATTTTATTGTTTTTCCCAGAACACCTTTCTTTTGCTATATGTACCTTGTAATTAGTGGTAATTATATCAGTCACTTGGAGTAGAGGAATGGGCCCTGGATTTGAAGTTAAATGATAAAAATTCAGTTCTGACCTAAATGCCTTAATATCAGAAATTCACCAGTGTTTTAAAGTGTCTAGAGAAGATGCTCTTATTATGGGCTCTCCATTAAAATCTCTGCCATGACCTAAGAGGTACTCCATAATATCAGTAATGTGCCCCTACCCTCAGTTCTGTCCTGCTTCTCTGTCCTGTTTGCCTTTTAAGCTTCGTATGACCTGATTTTTCACCTCCTGTTCTAACGGCTCCTGGAGCTTCACTGGGATCTGTCCACTTCTGGCTGGTCTCAAGGTCCTCACAAGACTAAGAACATCTTGAAGATAGGACCCACCTTTGTTCATCTCTGTATCTTCAGCAACTACCCAGGCATGGCACGTAGAAGGAACCTCACACTGAATGTGATCTCTTGATCCTAATCCCTGACTCTTCTTTGCTTGATGCCCTTGGAATCAGTTTCTGCGCAGGCATATCAATCTGAGCACCTCCGCTGTGGTAGGATGACCTTGGGAAAGTAATATAATCTCTACTAGTATCTATTTACTTATCTAAAATAAAGCAGAACTTCCAACAATCTCTTTGACAATCTTAAAATTTGGGGTAAAGATGAAATGGGTTAACAAATATGAAGCTACATCATATGGTATAAAGCCCCATATAAATGTCACTTCTTTTCATTGTTATGCACATATATTGGAAAGTCACTTACTTCAAGAAACACGAAAATGTCTTCCTTCCCTATGTCCTGGACTACATGAAAGAACAACACACACACACACACACACACACACACACACACACATCTAGTACACTAACTGAATCTCTAGGCCAAATCATAGTAATATTTGGGAATGTTACATGAATGGTATGTGTTACATGAACAATAACACACATCATTCACATGCTCCTGAATATAATATATAGTCAAAGGCAATTGATCTTTATGCAACAAAGTCAATGTATTATTTATTCTTTGTGATTTTATGGGAGCTATTTTCAAATATCTGATTATAATTGAAGGAGTTGGTGTTGATAATGTGAGGTGGGCTGGTAATGATAGCAAAGTGGTAATCAATAAGGCTAAATATTGCTCATCTGACAAAGGAACTAAATGAAATTATGCTTCCTGGATTCCAGAAGCTGGTAAATATTTTTGAAAAGCCTTTGGGATCTTGAGGTAGGATAATCATATGATTGTTTTCTGGCCCACAGTCAATTCAAATATAGGATATGTGTATACTTGCCAATCTTCAAACTCACAGGTATTTGGTACATGATATGGTTGGCTTGAGTAAAGTCTTAGTAAGATTCAAACCAAAGTAGATGTTCAACTGACTCTGCCTCCAAGAATTAATAAAAGAGTTGCTGTTAAACTGAGTTATCAAAGAGTTTCATGTACTCCCTAACAAGGATTTACTAATCATCTACAATTTGCCAGGCAATGTTCTCTCAGCTTTTATTTGTCTTTAAAAAAATGTTTTTGTATTGTCAGCATTATATATTTTCACTGATTTGGCATTAATTTCATTTCTTTTATTATACTGAATATATCATGCTACTGTTGTCTGACTTCTACATATTCTGTTAAGAAGTTAGATATTAATCCACACACACTCTTTGAAGGTAATCTTTTTCCCTTTGGTTGATTTTTAAGGGTTGTTCACTTTGTATTTGGTACTTTAAAGTTTTGTTTTAATGTGCTTCAGGTTAGATTCATTATTATTTGTCATCCTCTCTGAGATCCATTAAGAATCTTAAATCTGTTCCTATCATCCGTTCTTTCATGTATTGCATCTTCCCTAGTCTCTCTACCTTCTCCTTCAGGAGCACCAATTAAGCATCTTTTAGAATTTATCATTCAATCTCCCTTGTCACTTAACCTATCTTACATATTTTCCATCCAATTTTTCTGTGCTAAATTCCAGATAATTTCTTCTGGCTAATCTTTCAGTTCCTCATCTCTTTCCAGCGGTGACTAATCTTCTGTAAAATTATCCATCGAGGTTATAATTTTGGTAATTACATTTTTTATTTCTAGAAGTTCTCTTTATTGCTTTTTCAGCCTTTTCAGACATTTTAAAATTTTTCTGTACTTGTGCATATTTCTAAGTTTTCCATTTTATTTTTTAAACGCAATAAGTATATTTTATAATGTTTCTTAAAGTTCAATATCTAAAATTTTCATGGCTACATTTCTATTATCTGTTCTTTCTGCTGATTCCAGTGTATAGTGCCCTGAATCATCATGTGCTTGATTCATTTTGTGTACTGTTCATGATCTTGAAAAATTATCTGCATGGATACTTTGAAAATTAAAGTAAAAGATAACTCCTCTAGAGTCTGTTTTGTTTTCTTAGTTCCACACGACATATTTGGGCTACAAATATGATATTCACATCTACCTTCTGATTACAATTTACACCCCCTGTTCTATTCTGCTCTAAGGCAGTTTTCCCTGATGTCCAGAGAGGACAGAAGAAGACAGGGAAAGACACATTGACTTCCGATTCTCCATTTTTCTGAGAATGCAGAACTTTGCAGTCCCAACTTAATATAGGAAAAGTCCTCTATCAGAATCCTTACTTTGGGTGCATGGGAAGCGCTGGGCTTTATCTTCAATTCTTCTCATGTTTAAACCATCAAAACTGAATTCCAAATTGACCTTGATCAATAATTGCCTTCAGGGCAAAAATCACAGCTCTGATACTGACCTCTTGGGTTCCAGGTCTTCCTTTGATTTGGGCTTAGTAATACCAAAATACCTTGTCAGCTCTTTGATGCTTTCTGAAAGGTGCTCATAAGATATTTAATGCAGTATCTGTTGTTTGTTTCAATGGGAGGATGGGTCTGAATAACAACCTGCCATATTCCTGGAAACAGAACAAGACGTGCAACTTTGTCTAAATGAATTGCTTAAATTGAGTTTGAATCTAAGTCTGATTCAGAGTGGAACAGGCCACTGTGAAAACAAACCTGGCCAGAAATGAAATTCACAAACCTACCCCAGGGTCTCAGAAATAGCGATGCCATTTTTCCATAATAAGTATGTATTGGCAAGAATTTTGCAGTGTGTTTTTTAGGCAAAGTGCAACTAAATTTTTAAAAAATCAATTCTATACTTGAAGAGAAACTTAAGCAACTTAGTTAGAGAGCCACAGGTGCCTCTCAATTAATAACAAAGGGTCCTATTTAAAGAAACTACAACTCAACCTAAACTGTAATGGTACAAAAAGTATGGGATGCACCAAACAGAAGAATATCAAAACCCTGCTAATTATCAAAGAAGCAAAATTGGAGACATTGAAACCAGTCCTAACCAGAAATCACTTAGGTCTTATAAACCTGAAGATTTTACCAATTTCTTGATGATGGTAGGCTTAGCATTCAACATTACAACTTTACTTGATATCATTCATAAGTTTAATTTGTATATAATTCTACTTTAGTTAATTTTAAACTAAACTGTTAGCTCCCTTACTAAAGTTCAACTTCAGTAATTTTCTACTAATTCTTTTGGGTTCTATATAACACCCCAAGTTAAAGAATGTATCTAAGTAGTATTGCTGATATATATCTGGACCAAGTGAGCTGCTCTTTTTTCCAAATGCTATCAAGCCATACTTATTTCTGGCTGGCTCCCTATAAAAATAAGACACAGATATATAAAGGAAAGGAATTATATGGTGTTTGGTTTGGTTTGTGTTCCGGGAAATTGGGAAAATGGGAAATTGATTCTCCAGGAGAAAATCAGTGCTTTGGAAGCTCTGTAATTACTTAATGTATACATTTCGTTCTGTTCATTCTCTATTTTTAAATACTCTTATCTAAATGTTTGGCCTTTAAAAGGCTACATAGTAAGAAGTTTAATCATAACATTTCAAGTAAAAAAAATTGCTTTTTATGGAAACATTCATTACTTGAAAGGGTTTGTCATCCACTTTCTTGATCAAAATAGGTAGTGACCTGTAAAGCAGCCAAGACATTTATATTTGGAGTGGCTTCCTCCTGATGGATGAAGGAGCAGGCAAGGAGCCTTCCTGGTAGAGTGTGGGCCAATAATTTCATGTGACAGCCACATTATGAATGAGGCAATATGAGCATGAAGTATTTCACAGCACTCGCTTCTATCAGGTTCTGCTGATTAAAAAAGCAAGGTGTGGTTCAAATATTATCCGAGCTTCCAATAATTTTTGGTTTCTCTTATAAGTCAGACTATATGAGCATACACTAGAGGTTCTGGTAAGGAAGCCATGTCATCATAGGCAAGACAACTTCCAGAAAAAGTCCCCATTGGCTTAACTGAGTCTTCCAATATAACATGAATTGTGGAATTGGTACATGAAAACTTATATATAAAAATCTTGTGGGAGGATTGTGGGAAGATGGTGTCAACTCTCTCACAAAAAACATGGAGAAAGAGCCAAAAGCAGTCTGACGGATTTGCTTTCAGCAGAGCAGGACAGGGCTTCGCAACTCCCAGAAGTTGAGGGACAGAGAAACGAAGAACCTGAAACAACAAACTTGAGTTACCAAATCCCCTGCAGCAGCTGGGAAGGGTTCCCCTCCCCCACACCCAAGATATTAAGCTGAGGTAAAACCCCTGGCTCACTATAGCAGACTGAGAGGGGAACAGACATCTTCCTCCCTGTCAGCTGTTACAAGAGAAAAGGGAAGGGGAGTCAGGGGGCTTTTCTTCAGTGAATTTGGCCACCAGAGCCTGTTTTTAATGGCAGCTCTGGCCAGACCAAAACACAGAAAAGCCAAGACTGAAACACTCTGTGGAGGGGTGCGTCAATAGGCGCCATCTTGTGGCTGATTTGGAAATTGCATGGACAAAAACTGCTTTTCGTTCTCTCTGTATCTTAACTCCTGGGAGAAAATCTGCATCCTGAGGTGAATTCCTGGGCTGATTTTGATAACTTAAGCTGGGCAACTTTAAAACTTTGAATAAATTAAGCCAAATATCAAAGAAGAGCTGTGGAAAAAATACAGTAGGCAAGAGAGAGAAATCAGCCATCAGAGTAAATTCACCAACATATCAAATGCCCAGACATGAGAAAAAAAATTACACACCATACTTGGAAACAGGATGAGCTGGCCCAGCCAAAAGAACAAACCAAATATCCTGAAGAGATACAGGATTTAATACAATTAATCAGTGATAATCACACAACTCTCTTAAATCACTTCAGAGTGTTTAAAGAAAATATGACTAAATAAAGGATATTAAGAAGACACTAGGAGAACATAAGAAAAATTTGAAAGCTTGCAAAGAAAAGTAACTGACCTTATGGGAATGAAAGACACGATGGATGAGATTAAAAATACATAAGAGGCACATAAGAGCAGATTTGAATTGCTTGAAGACAGAATTGGTAATTTTGAAAACAGAACATTGGGGCTGGAAAAGACAGGAGAACAGAAAGAGAAGAGAGTGGAAAAACTGGAACAGAGTCTCAGGGAATTGAGTGATAACGCAAAACACAGAAACATTCGCATTGTTGGTGTCCCTGAAGGAGAAGAGAATGGAAAAGGGACAGAAAGAATATTTGAGGAAATAATGACTGAAAACTTCCCAACCCTTATGAAGGACATAAACATCAATATCCAAGAAGGACAATGCACCCCAAACAGAATAAATCCAAATAGATCTACCCGAGACACCTACTATTCAGAATGACAAATATTAGAGATAAAGAGAGGATTCTGAAAGCAGCAAGAGAAAAGCAAAATATCACATACAAGGGAAACTTGATAAGAGTAAGTGCCAATCTCTCATCAGAAACCATGGAGGATAGAAGAAAATGGTATGATGTATTTAAGGTACTGAAAGATAAAAACTGCCAGCCAAGGGAAGCGGGTGTGGCTCAGTGGATAGAGCCCCCGTTTACCATATGGGAGGCCCAGGTTCGCGTCCCGAGGCCTCCTTGTGAGGGCACGCCGGCCTGAGCGGTGCGGTGGGCTGATGCAGCAAGACCTCACAGCAAAGGGGAGTAAAGCAGACACAGAGAAGACACGCAGCGAATGGACACAGCAGCACAAGCAGCAAGGGGGGGATAAATAAAATAAATAAATCTTTAAAAAAACTGCCAGCCAAGATTTCTTTATCCGGCAAAATTGTCCTTCAAAAATGAGCATGAGTTCAAAGTCTTCACAGACAAACAAAAACTGATAGAATATGTTACCAAAAAACTAAAATTACAAGAGATACTAAGGGAAGTGCTGCAGCCTGAAAGGAAAAAACAAGGGCGGGAGACTTGGAAAAGAGTGTAGAAATGAAGATTATTAGGAATGGTAAATTAAAGGGTAAAAAGACAGACAATATAAGATATGACAACAGAAAGGAGACAGAATGAACTATTTAATTATGAACTAAATATATTGGGTCAACTCACGGAGTTAATAATTAAGAGTATAGGTCACCAGAAAATAGAAGGAGGGTAGAGAATGGAAAGCTATGGGTTCATCTGTGCAGAACTGATTTAAAAAAAAAGATTGCTTGTAAATCTTTGGAAATGAATAGTAATGGTTAAAGCATATCATGGTGTTTGTAACTAGCAGTGCTATTGTATGGGTATGGCAATGGTTGAAAGGGAAAGTCTAAGGTCACATATATTACTAGAAGGAAAGCTAAAAACTGTAACATGGGACTATATAAGATAGCTAAATTTCATGCAAAACATGAATATGGGTGATATTGCATGCATAAGACTGTTTTTACAAAATATAAATACCAATATACTAGAGGGAAGGAAAAGACTAACAGCTATGTATGACAGGGGAAGCATAGAGAGATTGAGAGGTGATGATTTTTGTTTGTTTATTATTATTATTTGGAATAATGAAAGGGCTCTAAGGATGATTGAAGTGATGAATGAACTATGTGATTACACCGAATACCATTGATTGTATACTTTGGATGTGCTTTATTAATATGTATCAATAAAAACGATTTGTTTAAAAAAAATCTTGTGTATAGCTTTTAAATGTAGCTAGCCAAATATTGCTCATAGAAGTAGTAAGCTCTATCAGAAATCCTAGGTACAGGCATCATTTCAAGATCTCTAGCATTGAAAGGATCTTTTGTAATATTGCATACAGTGTAACAAACGTTGTCAGCAGGTTTGAATCTTCTGGGGCTCTGCATTCTGTCAGGGTTCTTGGCAGAGATTGAGAGAGAGAAACATTTACTTTGAAATGATTAATTATTCCCAACTCTACTTTGCCAAGGACCACATTTTTTGTCCTCTCATTTTAGTCATTGATCCTGAAACACTTTTGTAACTTGCTCAGCTTTCAAATTAACATGTATACTTTGAAAAATATACATACTTTATTAGATCTTTCTTTTCCCTAGAAACTGACCATGGCAAACTGTGTTGAACAAGCACAGTGTAAATATCTATTTCATTAGCATTATTATTTGAATGGTTTGATTTAATTATTCCATTTCTAAACCACATTTATGGGCCAGCTGGTAAAGTCAGGATTCTGAGATATGACTTTGATTTGATGGGGTTTTAATAATGCAGTTACTGTAACATTGTGTAGCACTACAAATTACACAATAATACCATTAAACTGCTCCACCATAAACAGAATAATCTAAACACCATTTTTCACTAATACATGCGACCTGATGTTAAGAAAGTAATATCTCAGATGATTATAAACTATGCTATAACTCATTTATACTAGTAACAAAATATATGTAAAAAGTTTCAGACAAGTGAAATTTTTTGTTTTGTGTTTCTTTTTATTAAATGTACTTTACTGGAAGTGGAGACTTTTTTCCCTTTTATAAAGGGGAAGAAGGGGGAATAGAAATACTGTATTTTTGTGTTCTTTTGTTTACGTATGTGTGTTTTCTAAAATGACCAGTTTTTCATATAATGTAATTAATCAACATACCTCATTATGCTTTCATTTAAGTGTATACTTAGGCCTCAGATTTTAAAATAGTTTAATTTCTGTTGGGGAGTGAGCAAAAATCAAAATTAAAAAATAGGAAAGAATTACTTGGGTCAAATTCTCTCATCATTGTTCATTTGTAAGAAAAAGACTAATCAAGAGGGATAACTTACAGGAGATCCACAAACTGACAGAACTTGATAGGAAAATTTACAATAACATCTCGGACTAGCCAAATCCATGCTCAGCTCAAATTCTACGTCATTTGTAGCCAGCTGGTAGGATCAGGCAATTTATCCAAACTTTTAAAAGCATGCACTAAACAAAGCACTTTTCAGCAATGATGATCACATCTACAATTAAGAATTACCAAGACTCTAAATCTTTATTGTCTTTTGAATTGTGCTTATATTATAAAAATTTCTTACTAAAACCCAGATCTATTACAGATAAAAGTTTCTTGAAACCACTCCCTTAAAGAAAAAGTTTGAGATCCTTGGACAAATACAGGTATTAGTATAAATTAACCATTAGTCTTTTTTCCTTTTAAGCTTTAGTGTGTTTTCATTTACCAGTTCATTCAACAAATATTTATTAAGCATCTAGTATGCACCAAGCCCTGTTCCAGGTGTGGGGATTTGACAAGGCATAAACATACAAATTCTCCTACTAATGAAACATGTGGGGAAATTCATGATTTATATCAGGGATCCACAAAATACACCCCCAATCAAATATGAGCCATTGCCAGTTGTTGTTTTTGGCGGGGGGGGGGGTTGTAAATAAAGTTTTATTTTCACACAACCATGCTCATTTGTATATGTATTGTCTCTGGCTGTTTTTGCACTATCAGAGTAGTGTAGTGACTGCACTGCCGCTACAGGGCAGAGCTGAGTAGTTGTGGCTGAGACTGCATGACCCATAAAGTTGAAAATATTTACTATCTGGCCATTTGCAGAAAGAGTTTGCTGTCTCCTTATTTAAAGCATTACTACAAAACAAGGCCTTGTGCATCATAGGAAAGGTAGCAAATCAATTCATAATTCATAAAGTATCTAGGGTAAAATAAAAAGGAGAAACTCAGATTTAGATGTTAAGAAATTCTCTTTGTCTAGCATAGTTGTTGTAGTAGACAGACTATGGTACCCCAAAAATGTCCAAAACCTGTGAATATGTTATCTTATATGGCAAAAGGGACTTTGCAGAAATGATTAGGGACTTTTAGATGGGAAGATTATCCCAGATTATGAGGTCCTAAAGTAATTGCAAGAGTCCTTATAAGCAAGATGCAGTAGGGTCACAAAGGAAATATGAAAACAGAGCAGAGAGCAGAGGGAGGGGGAGAGAAAGAGAGAGAGATTATAGAGAAAGAGATTGGATGCTGCTACACTTTTGATTTTTAAAATGGAAGTAGGGGTCTTAAGCCAAGTATGCAGGTGACATCTAGAAGCTGAAAAAGACAAGAAAATAGATCCCCCCAGAGATCTTCCAGAAGGAGCTAGCTTTACCAACACCTTGATTTTAGCCTACTGGACCCATTTGTAACTTCTGACTCCACTTTGGACTTCTGACTTCAGAGCTGTAAGAGAATTAATTTGTTTTGTTTTGAATCACTACGTCTGTGGTCATTTGTTATAGCAGCAACAGGAAACTAATATGGTGGTGAAGAGCACTGCTCTAGAGTCAGCCTGAATTTACATATTGATCTGCTGTACTATGTATACTAAGTATGGGATCTTGGGCAGATTTTTTCAATTTTCTAAGTCAGTTTCCTTATGTCAAAATTGAATAAAATAATAGTACCTACTCCATTGAATTTTTCTGTATATTCAATGAGATACAATGCATGTAAAGCACTCAGAATAGTGTCTGGCATGTAGTAACTGTTCAGTAATATATATTATCATCGTTATTGTTTTTTATCACTATTATTATTGCCATGTTTAGCCTCAGGTTTCCTCCTCTAAAATCAGAGCAGAGCCAAGTTCATCTATAAATTTCTGTATGTTTAAAATGTTATGATGATTGGGTAATGGTTACTCAAACTTTTTCAGAAGGTGGGACACCTGGTAATCATGATTCACTTATTGTGCTACATTCACATATTTAATCCAGGTATAATTTCTGCCACTACTTTATTTCTCACCTTCAACATTTATTACCTGGGTTACAAACAACCACTAAACAAGTATCCCTAGATGTCTCTCCTATCATCCGAGCCAAAAGACATATCCTTATGAAATACAAAGCTGATCTCATCACTCTCCTACTTTAAATTCCTAACTGCTTAATTCTAGCATTTCAACAGCTGAATCTGGCCCATCTTTTCAACTTCATCTTTCCCCAACACCCCTATCCCCATTCTTTGGAAAGTAAACACTAGTCATCCAGGAAATTTTTCATCTCAAGGCCTCAAGTATTCTCATGTTCCTCTACAATGCTTACAATAATTTTGCTCTGCCAATTCTGACACATCAGCAGATGCCCTGTCTGTGAGGAACCTCCAGTGTGCTTCCAAGGCATTCTGCATTTTTCCTTCTACCAATTATCACAATGTATTCATTGATCCCTCTGGCAACATTGGGTATCTTGTACAAGCAATTATTATCCTAGTGGCTGCACCAGTATTACTCCTACCCTTTAGATCTTCAGTATCTAGTTGACTATCAGAAATGTCAACTTAATTGCCTCTTTCTCATATCTTACTCTTCTCTGTGATTGGGATTCAAAAAGAGCATATTATAATATAACCACAATTTTAAAAGGCAATAAAGATTTGAAATCTTTATCATTCTTTAATTGTAGGTGATCATCATTGTCTTTGGTATATGTTTTACCAAGCACTTAATGAATCTTTAAGCACAGAGTAGACAGTTAATAGATAAACATGTTTTATGAAAGAATAATTAAATTGAGGGTAACTGAACACCTTTAGACCTGTGCAGTTCATTTTTATTTCCCTCATTTGTGGCCTATTCTTTATGGTAAAAAGACATCTCTAAGATGCCATTACCCTTCCAAAACTTGAAACCTGAAGGTGCAATCCCAGTAGAATAATAAGGACCTTCTTAGACCAAGGATGCAATTGACATACCTGAGGGTTTCCTGCTTGGGATACACATTTCTCAGAAACTCTACTCATCCTGGAAATAATGCTGGATGAGTAATTCCGAAAGTCTGCTTCCCAACAATTTTCTATCTCCTGTTAGCTTGTTATTTTGCAGGAAATATCATACTGTTTATTTGCAAGGGAAAGGTTTTAAGGATAGTGATCACAAAAAATCCTCAAAGAGATATTGTGATGGCCTGCATCAAAAGCAGTATTTTTCTTAAAGTGCTGACATCACAACAGATTCCAAGCTAACATGATATTTCAACCATGTAAAAAATAATACTGGTATAAGAAAATAATGCATAACAAACAAATGTAGTGTTAGCCTTATATTAACTTCCTTATGAAGGTAGAAAGCATGACCAAATAGTAACTCTGTGGCCTCACATGTGGCATCCTTTTAAAATCGAGGGAGAGGCCTCAAAGAAGAAATAAACGAAAACATATGCAAGCTACATCACCTCCATGCAAGTCATCCATCTCATCCATCTCCTAGAATTTTTATGTCTGTCTTATTACCAGTTTTATTTGATTGCAGAACGACTGGGTAGAGGCCACATCTGTGTCTGTGTTGCATGTCTTCATGCACTATAAGTACTTCGGAAACATTTTCTAACTTCAGACAAAAAAATCAAAAGTGATACATTCTGTTGCTCCACACATTTACTTATTAGTTGCCCCAAAGATATAGATTACTACTTTGTAACCTCTACATGGTTATTTATTGAATGCCTGTTCCTGGACAAGAAGAAACTCCTCAGCCTTCTGAAATATTCCCTATGTGAAATATTTGAGTGAATTGACTACCACACCAGTTTTTTCCTTAACTTTTTTCGATATTTTCTCAATGTTTAATATACTTTGTCCCAAGTATAATCTTACTTCTTCAAAGGGTCTTTTTGCATCCTGTTGAGTTTTGCATTTTGCATCAAAAAACATTTCTATTAAACACATGCTATATTCCAAAAACTTGTGAATAATGCAATTTTATAGTCTTCATTAAAGAAGCCCACATTTTGTTACCTCACTGACAAGCTTTATGGAAATTGTGCCCTAGAAGTAGTTACTTTAACCAGTAGCTTGATAATGATATCTTGGTTTGGTTTATTCACATGATTCAATGAAATTTTAGTTTTTATGAAATATCCTGATTATTTCTAAGCGAACTAGGGCTCCTGGCATTTTTTAATCAAGTGGAAATTTTGGACAAAGATATTATTACATTACATAGTTTTGAGGAAAGGATTAAAATGCATAGGATCTTAAAAGTTACTTTTAAAAGAATGCTCACTTCTCTTTAGCTGTTTAATAATGACTTTCATTATTAAAATAATATGTTAGATGAATGGATAGGTAGGAATTTGCAGAGATAATTTTAAGAACACTTTATAACATAAAACAATCTTACTCCGAGATGATGGTTAGGGATTATGAAGAGGTTATAAGTACTCTGTGCTGGCAAAATTGGAATTTAAATTCTTTAGAACTTGTCTTATGCCGTGAATAAAGAAGCATAGGGTTACTTTTTTTTAAAGCATTTATTGGAATTTATATAATTAAAAGAAATAATATATAAAATGGCAGAAAAATTTATAGAGATGTTAATTTGTAATTTGGACTCAGCTCCTACAGGTATGCCTACTCCTACATCTTAGCCAATTCATCAATTCATACATTCATTCATTCAAAAAGTATTCTGTGGGTCCAGAAACAAAACAAAATGATTGCTGAGAAAATTGGATATCTGTATCTAAAAGAAAGAACGAGGACCCTTATCTCACATTTTATATAAAAATTAGTTCAAAAAGGATCAACGGCCTAAATATAAAAATTATAACCATAAAAATCCTAGAAGAAACTGTAGGATCTTCAAGATCTTCAAGATCTTGTGCTTGGTGGTGGTTTATTGGAACTTACACCCAAAGCACGAGCAACAAAAGAAAAAAAAAAAATGGGACTGCCTCAAAATTAAACACCTTTGTTCTTCAAAAGACTTTGTCAAGAAAGTAAAAAGGCAGCTTACTCAATGGGAAAAAATCTTGGGAAACCATGTATCTGATAAGGAATTGCTCTCCATGTTATATAAAGAGATCACACAACTTAACGACAAAATGACAAGCAACCCCATTAAAAACCAGGCAAAAGAATTGAATATTTTTCCAAAGTGGAAATACAAATGGCCAAAAGATACGTAAAAAATGATCAACATTGCTGGCTATTAGGGAAATGCAGATCAAAACTACAATGAGAAATCATCTCACACTATACAGAATGGCCATTATTAAAAGAACAGGAAACTACAAGTGCTGGAGAGGATGTGGAGAATTAGGAACACTCCTTCACTGTGGGAGGGACCGTAAAATGGTGCAACTTCAGTGGAAGATGATCTGGCGGTTCCTCAGGAAACTAAATATAGACCTGCCATATGATCCAGCAATCCCACTACTTGGAATATATTCGGAACAACTGAAAGCAAGGACACGAACAGATATTTTCACACCTATGTTCATAGCAGCATTATTCACATTTGCTAAAAGATGGAAACAACCTAGGTGTCCATCAACCAATGAGTAGATAAACAAGATGCAGTATATTCATATGATGGAATGTTACTCAGCTATAAGAAGAAATCAATTGGGGAAGCACATAACAACATAAAGAAAACTTGAGCATATTATGTTGAGTGAAATAAGCCAGACACAAAAGGACAAATATTGTACGGTCTCACTGATACACACTAAAGACAATGAGTAGACTTATAGAGTTGGACTATAAAGTGTAGGTTGGTGGGAGTGGAATGTGGGTTGAAAAGGTGGAGAAAGAAGATGCTGGAATATTTGTAGAATGTTTAGTAAGATCAAATGTAAATATGTGGTAATGGTTGGACTTGATGGTAACACATTATAATGAATGTAACAAACACTGTTGATTTATGGATGTGATTATTGCTGAAATGAGTAGTCTAGGAAAATTAATGTTAGTTGGAGGACAGCTGGTAGATAATATTGGGAAGTATAACAATGACTTTGGAAGTAGATGAGGATTGTGGTTAATAATATAAATACAGGAATGCTTTTCTACTACACGGTGTTAAGAATGCAGTGATACATGGGAAAATTATCTAATATTATTTATGGACTATAGTTAACAAGAACATTGTAATGCTTTTCTAGCAAAAGCAGAGTTGGTACTATATTAATTCTAAAGATAAAAAAAGAATATGGGGTTTGGTTTTGTGAGATTTGAATACAATTAAGCATTTTTTTCTGTTCTTTTTTTTTTTTTTTTCATAATTAAGGAGACCATGACTATGTCATTTAATTAATTTGTGTTCATCTGTGTATCTTTCTGAAAACTAGAGGAACAACTGAGTTAGCAGTTGGAACTAGATGAGATGAAAGTACCTGAAAAAGAACTTTTTCAGAGTAATGTTTCTATAACTTGTTGAGCTGCTTTTTTCTGTTCTTTTATTTTTGTGAATTTGAAATAAAGTTGTTAATTTAAAAATACATATTTTGTGAACACTTACCAGGCATCAAGGTCTAGTTGCTGAAGAGATAGCAGTGTGCAGACAGACAAAAGTACATACACTCTTGTGGTTGTCTAAAAATCCCTTGTCCCAAGTCATCTCAAGAAAGGCTTTGTCCTTTCTTGCCTCAGACTCTAATATGATAGAAGGCTAAAAACAAAGTTTACCAGGTTCCTGGAAGACAGTCTTTTTTCTAGTTGTGGCCTTTATCATGACCACTAAATCAGTGATGACCAAGGTGGACAGAAGGCCAGCCTGAGAAAGGCTGAGAAAGGCTTTGAGAGACTTTTGAGAAAAGATTCAGTAGGAAAGTAAAGAAACTATTTCTTATTCCTGTGGTTGTGGAATAATATTCATACCTACTAGCCATGTTTAATTGTAGAGATTTTTTTAAAGTAGAGAAAAATATAAAGAACAAAATAAAATAATCACTGTAATTCCATCATCCAAAAACAACATTGAGATCATATGACATATGCTATTTAATCTAATCTTTCTCCTAGCAGCATATATTTTCTGGCAAATCTAAATTTTTTTTTTAACTTGAATTTCAAAAAAGGTTGCCTAAGAGTTCATTGAATAGGTATGCACATCCTATTGTTATGTCTTAAAATATTTTGGAAATTTCAATAGGCTAAGTTTTTTCAAAAGCTTAAATATTTCTTCACTCATGATTATTGCCTGATTGATTTATACTCTAAGAATCTCTAGTTTGTCTATTTAACTAATTAATGCAAATGGCAAAAGCTCTGAAATTAACTGCTCATCGTGCAACCCTAAAGAAGAAATACATTGAAATCATAACTTAGGTAGCATTTTGGTTTTAAAATCAGAGTATAATGTGAAAAATCACATGTAATCAAACCCTTAAGAATTCCTTAAAGAAGCAACACAAGGAGGCTGACTCTCAAGAAGTCTACTCAGCCAGTCTTCCAGCAGTGTTAGTGCAAATTGCTGTTTCTTGGTACAGCATAGTTAAAGTAGTTGGGTTGCATTTAGCTGCCACATTGCATGAAAATTATGTGTCCTGGGTTATCAGAACCAAACACTCCTGTGAAATTCTCCTTCTATCAGAAGCACGTGGGAAGTGAGGTCTGAGGAAGGAGCTACAAATTTAGGTCCCTCACCATTATTCCAGTCATGGAAGGAAGGTTCCTTGAAGGAGGCAGCTTTAAATCTGATTTCCACAAGTTATGTAGGGTAAACAGGAAGTTGGTGTAGGAGACAAGCATAAATGTTAAGGCAGAAGGCTAGCAGGAAGGAGGAAGGAGGATATTCCAGGTGTCAGGTTGACAATATGATCAAAAGCTCCAAGGAAAGACAGCACAGGAAATATTAAAAGGAAAAATGCATAGCATACATGAGGGGCTTCACAGGAGTTAGGAACAGAAAGACAGGTTGAAGTTAAACCTAGATGTACTTAAGATATGGTGGAAAGATATAAGCAGTATTGTTCAGAGACTGAATCCTGAGGCTTGGATTACTTACAATGGGCTGAATGAGACCAAGCCCTCCCGCTGACTTGTTGAGAAGGTCTTCATCTGAACTCAGCTTTGTATAGGCCTGATTGCGCTCCCTTCCCCAAGCAGCTGACATTTTCAGACAACTCCCTGAAGAACTGGCATACGGACTCATACTGATCTTTGACTCAGTTTCCCTCTTCCAAAGACGCTCTCCCAGGAGGTAGCATAGCAGAGGGGCAGAGTTTCTCCCCTGGAACCCACACCCATGGTATATCCAGAAGCACCCTTCCTCAAAGACTGTCTCTGTGAGGTGATGAGAGAACAGGGGGCCATGTGCCTCCTTTGCTGTTCCTTGCTAAAATGTTTCCCTAATTTAGCATATTTGTTATAGTCATACTCCATGACATTGTGGAATTCTCCCTAACCTGTCTTTCTATGGTTGTGAGTTGTTTTTAATCACTATAAATTTATTGTAGGATTTTGAGAAGTGAAATCTCATAACAGAGGCATTCAGGATCCTGAAAGGAGTATACATGAGAAGAAGCAGCTAGAATTAAAGAGATAAGTCAGAAACTGGGACAGATTAAAAACCCTTAGAAGCCCTAAACTTTGAAAAAATTATGGTATTTCCACCCCTGTGGATCAAAATAAAATCAGAACCAGCGAGATGGCAGCAGAGTAAGGAGCTCCGAGAGTCAGTTCATGCTACAGGACAGTTAGTAATCACCCAGAGCTATCTAAAGCACCTGTTTGGGGGCTCCAGGAGACCAGAAGAGCATCCTGCAACATCCTTGAGAGAATGGAAGGAGGAGACTGCTCGTCTGCAGAGAAGATTCGGAAATAGAGCATTCCACACCACAGAGGCCAGTGCCCATCCTCCACTGGCAGCACAAGCTGCCTTGGGAGCTATTCTGTGGCTGGAATTGGAAGCTCCATTTCCCAAAAATGGGGGAAGAAGAGATGGTTGGGCACCAACTTCAGCTACTGATTAGTAAATTTGGCTGGCTAAAGTATAAACCTAAGAACAACTAAAGTTCGAACCTGTCCAGGTTGTAAAGAGGCCAGTAGATGTTATTTTGACTCCGCCTAAGGCATGAAGGGAAGCCGGGCTAATTGAAAATCACAGTGATGGTAGAGACTGGCTTCTTTCCAATGAGATCAGACTGCAGCCCTAGCCTAGGCTTCAGCCCCACCTATCGCAGAAGGAAGTTGGCAGGACTTACACCAGCCTCTCTGGGTAACTGCAGGTACATTTGGCTGGCACAGACTGAATAGTTGGAAGTCTACCAGGACAACTACAGTCATTTTGGACCCACACAGCATAGATTGCTGCCCATACCTGCAGTTCCGTTCCCGCCCCAGTCAGGAGAGGAAGGGAGTGCTTCCATGAGTCTGTCTGAGTGTATTACTCAGCCAAAGGGGTGCTGATGCAAAATACCAGAAATGGTTGGTCTTTATAAAGGGTATTTATTTGGGGTAGAAGTCCACAGTTACCAGGCCATAAAACATAAGTTTCTTCCCTCACCAAAGTCTGTTGCCACGTGTTGGAGCAAGAGAGCTACCAACGTTTGCCAGGGTTCAGGCTTCTTGGGTTCCTCTCTTCCCAGGGCTGAGTTTCTTTCCGGGCTTAGCTCCTCTGTTTCCTCCACAAGGTCAGCTGTAGACTATGAGGCTTTCTAGGCTTTGCCTCTCTCCACAAGGCCAGCTGTGAACTGTCAGGCAAACAGCTCGTCTCTTTTCCTGGGGCCTTCTCTCCTTCCTCACGACCAAGCTCCTCCGTCTGCTTACCTCCCTGGGCTCCAGCATCAAAACTCCAACATCAGAACTGCTCAAACTCTGTCCTTTTCCATGTCTTTTTATCTTTTAGAACCCACGCACCAAGGGGTGGGACTCAACGCCCTACTGATGTGACACAATCAAAGCCCCAATCATAACCTAATCATGCCCAGATGAACAGACCTGTTTACAAGCATAATCCAATATCTATTTTTGGAATTCATAACTATATCAAACTGCCACACCAGGCAACTACAGTCTAGGCATACATGACTTGGATAATTACACATGGCTGTGGCTCTGTCCCTACACCTGGCAAGGAGAAAGGTAGGAGAAGCTTTATCAGTCCCTGGGGCAATGTGGGCAGCTTGAGCCTCCACAGCTCACAGCATAAACTACATCCTCAGCTACTACTAAACCACCAGCAAGGAAGAAAGGGCAAGAAAGCCCTAAACTAAAGAGGGAAACTGTACCCAGAATAAATGCATCTAGTAAGCCAGATGCCAAGACACCAACAAAAATCTACAATCCATACCAAGAAACAGGAAGATATGGAACAAGATAAGCCTCCAGATGACATAAAGGAGTTGAGACAACTAATCATAGATGTTCAAACAAATCTCCTTAATAAATTCAATGAGATGGCTAAAGAGATTAAGGATATTAAGAAGACATTAGGGAAGCGGGTGTGGCTCAAACGATAGAGCTCCCGTCTACCATATGGGAGGCCCCGGGTTCGCTTCCCGGGGCCTCCTTGTGGGGGCAGGCCGGCCCGTGCGGCGCAGTGGGCTGATGCAGCAAGACCTCACAGCAGGAAGCGGGTGTGGCTCAATCGATAGAGCCACCATTTACCATGTGGGAGGCCCCGGGTTCGCTTCCTGGGGCCTCCTTGTGAGGGCAGGCCGGCCTGGGCGGCACAATGAGCTGATGCAGCAGGACCTCACAGCAAGGGGGAGAGATAAGCAGACACAGAAGAAACACA
>JAQZBX010050438.1:0-19658 GCA_029593785.1 Cabassous unicinctus | reverse complement strand
AATGGGGAACCAAACACAGGCCCTCCCATGTGGGAAGCAGGCACTCAACCACTTGAGCCACATCTGCTCCCTAAACCAGTTATTTCTAAAGGCCAAGCCTTTCATAAGAGATGCTAAAAATTTTTAAAGTATGACCACTTCAATTAATCCATAAAGGAAAGCATATGACAAAAATAAATTTAGGCTCCTAACAACTCACCAAAGCAAGTATTCTCACAATAATTAAGAAATTTCATTTTCCCTTCCTTTTTCTCCCAATCATTCCTTCCCACGCTGGGCTCCCGGAGTTGACCTGCTGTAATGCTCAGTGTCTAAAGACCCAGGGAGCATTTACCTTGGGGTACCCTAACTACAGGCATGGCTTAGCTGGCTTAGCTCACGGTGTGCCTGCCCATCTGCATTAGACCAGGGCTTCCCAAGTTCTACCAGACACAGGAATCGTCTAGACAATGTTGTTAAAATGCAATATGGGTTCAGCAGGTCTGGATTGGAGCCTAAGATTTTGCGTTTCTAGCACTGATGCCAGTACTGCCGGTTTGAGGACCACACTTTGAGTAGCAAAGCAACAGACAGTCTCATACCTTTTAAGCAGACTCTGCCTCTTTAGAAAGCTCAGTGATTTCCAGCAGGAGGAATGATTGTGGGGGAGTTGTCCCATCACTACTAAAATGTTGCCACACCAGCTATGGCCCATCTGACTCTCATTCCCCCATTTTGTTCAGGACAGGGAAGAGCCTTGAAGCAGCCAAACCCTCTTAGAGCACTTATGTCATTTGAAATGGAAATTTGAAACGATAATCAATGGAGAACAGTCTGCTTATTTTGTGAAGAGTTAAAGCAAAGCACTTAGCAGGCATCAACCAGAGAATGTCCTCAAGGAAAGAATGCATTTGGCATTTGAGAAATTACAGCTGATGTACTTTCCTGATTGTGTTTTCCTGACAATACTGATTAATAAGCAGAACTTATACAGGAAGATTATCTAATGGGTCAAACAAGGTTTTATTCTGGCTGGAAAATGTTTTTTGAACACTTGAAAATTTTTGAGCATGTGTGTTTTGATCAAATCCTTTTGAATCTATTTTTTAGCAATTTGCATTCTTCCCTGCCTGAACGGCGGTCGCTGCGTGGCCCCTTATCAGTGCGATTGCCCACCTGGCTGGACTGGGTCACGCTGTCACACAGGTAGGCTTCCTTCTATAACTTACCTCCAAAGGACACTAATGAGCATGACTCAGACTCAATAATGACATGAAAGGGTTCCAGAGTTCACAGAAATTAGTCAAGGTGGCCCTGTGAATGGTGGTCTCAGTGCTGAACTTTATCCCTGCCTCTACGGCACCCTTTGGGGTCATGTACCAAAGAACATCTAACCCACTGTGTCAGCCTCCTTCCTGGTATTTGCTCAAGTCTGTGGAACGTGGAGAAAACAGTATCTTGCATCCTACTCTCTCCCCCACTGTCACCACCTAGTAGAGGACCTCTTCATCTCTGGATCACTGCCAGAGTCTACCAGTTGACTTTCCCATCTCCATTCCCAGGCTGATCATCATTAATGTACTACTTTGGACAAGTCTTTGCCCTATCGAAGGACGTAAGATAGTTGCCTACTGCCTTCATATCCAGCCCAGATTCTTCTGACTTCTAAGATGCTGCATGGACTGGTTTCAGTACACCTGATAAGCCTTACTTCCCAGTCCTACCAATCCCACATCATCCCCTACAGGGCTGGCTTCCTGAGTACTCTCCAAGCAGTCCCTTCTCCTTCCTACGTGCTAGCATTTGGCCATGGTCTCCCTCTTTCCTTTCCCTATTCATCAGTTACCTAACCTCCAAGGCCCTGCCTTAGTTTATCTCCAAACTTGTTCTATTCCACAGTAATCTACTTCCCAACCTTCCAACATTATATATGCTGCACAATTAGTTAGAACCAGGCAGTTTAGCGCTCAATTGATCTGATTCATTTGTATTTCTTTTAGCTCCCTAACTAGATATAAGCTCCTGAATGACACTGAGCCCTGGTCTTCCTTTTTTTTTAAATCTTGCAGCAGCTACCTCAGCACAGATTCTACTTACACCCCGCTAAGTACTAATCATACCAAAGTGTGTAAAGCCAAGCAGGAGCTCTTGCCCTCCGGAATTTCTATCTAGAAGGAGAGAAGGGATGCAGACTGGCCTGTAAATCGATAACTAGAATACATTGAGATACATGCTAATTGAGTGTTATAAAAAGGGCTGTGATGACAGCAAATATGCATAAATGAGCCAAGAGTAGGGGCTCCGAAAAGGTTTCACAAGCATGGAATCAGAAGAAGAACAAGAGGAGTCATTCTAGTCAAAGGCAAGGAAGTATAAGTTACCTAGGTGTGCTCAGAGAGGTATATCTGAAGTGGGAGAGAAAATGTAGGGGTGTGGCTGGAGATGAAGCTGTAAAGATGCCCAGAGCCAGATCAGAAAGCACATTGGGTGCCAAGCTCAGGATGCTGGATTAGCTCTTGTGAGCAACAGAAACCACTGGAGTATTTTAAGCAAGGAAATAAAGTGATCAGATTTTCCTTTATAAAAGTGATTTTGGCAGCAGCGTGGAAATGGCCTAAAGCAAGACTTACAGAGACCAGTTAGGACATTATTGAAGTAGAATTAGTAAGAGGTAACTAAGTCCAGAGAAATGATAAAAAGCAAGGACGGACTTGGGGAGGTAGAATCAATCCACGTTACAGATTTGATGTGTGGAAGGTGTTGCCATTTGCTGAGACAGAGGACACAGAAGCAGCTTCAAGGATAAAGATAAGGAGTTAAGTATGGACATGCTAACTTTGAGGAGCCTTTGGAACATACAAGGAAAAAGGCCTGACAGGCAGTTGGATGATGGTTTAGGTTCCCTGAAGATACATCTACATTAAAGAGAGAAACTTGAACATCATTGGGGGAAAAAAATCACGGGGGCAAAAATGAGACTGTGCAGAAGATACGGTGGCCTGGAATAGAGCAGCAGGGGCCCTGACATTATAGCAAAGGGGGAAGATATTAAGCTTTTAGACAGGGAAGTTAAAATAATGACTCGTAATTAAACCAGTTACCTCTAAATCACACTCCTGAAAAGGAGTAATGTTTTCTTTCATCCACAAACAATAACTATGGAGGGTTGATTTCATTTATGCAGTTTTATTTTTGCTCATTTGAATCCTGCTTTGTATTATAATAACCTCTTTATAGTAAATGGCAAATAAGTGCATTCTGCTGGCCTATTCTTGATCTTAACTCACCAAGAGAGCTCCTCAAGGTCAAAGACTGGTGTTTTACTTCTTTTCCTGTCCTTTCCCACCCAGCACTTTCTCCATGTTTTATGAATGAATGACTAAAGAAGTGACATTTATTTTACATCTCACCAAAGATGGGCTTTTCATCTGGGGAAGTGCCAGCCTTTCCGAGCTGTGATGAGATTGAGAGTGGAGTGTTTCTCCATTTCTAGCTTTCCCCCAACAGGCATTTTGTTTTCTTCCTGTGAGGAGTCCTTTTTTTTTTTTTTTTTTTTTAATGTTAAACTTGCTGTTGTTAGGTCTTCAGTTTTCAGTGTCTTCATGTTTTTTTTTTAACAAATAGATTCCACATAGATGACGAGTTTGTTTATGAGACGGTAGATTTGTGAAAAAGAAATCTTCGCGTGTTCACTCAGTTTCATCTGTGGCAAACTTTTCATCCTAACCCAGGTTCTCTAATTCCAACTAAAGCTGGTAAATGCCATGAAATGTGTTTCCTAGCTGAACACAAAAGACTTCTGGATCATCTGTTATTTCAGGCAAACCATATGCCTGACTTAGTGTATTAAGAGTGATATTTGACTTAATTGCTCAATCAGGCAGAGGTCAAAGCCAACTCCCTCAGTCTAATTGAGCATAGGAAAAATTTGCCTGTCAAAACAGTAAAAAAACAAACAAACAAACAAAAAACATTAAAGAAGAGCGAAATCAGTGTCAATTTGGAGTGCTCAGCAAAGGTAAGTAGGTGAAAATTGGCTAGCTAAGAAGGAGAGGTTATGCACGTGACGTGAGTTCTAGGAGAGTGTCAGAAACGGATAATGCAAACAATGTATGAGCTATAGTGGCTGGAGCAGGAAGTAGAGGCAAATCTTACTCTATATACTTTCATGGGCATCATCAAAATTGCTAAATACAAATAAAAGCATGAATTTTTCATCCCAGCTGTTTGCCAGTCTCCCTGCTTAAATGGTGGAAAATGTGTAAGACCAAATCGATGCCATTGCCTCTCAGCTTGGATGGGACATGATTGCTCCAGGTAAGGCAACAAAATGTAACAGTATCTATAAAATAAAGTCATTGAAATTCAAGTTAAGCTGTTCTGTGAGCCAGAAGGTATCTCTAGTTTGAGTGTAAGTATTTGTATCCATATATATCCATTCTGAGCTATATTTAAGTGAAGAAATATTAGTTCAGGATTACTAAAAACAGTATCTCAAAAATAGTCCTCTTGAACAGAAGATTGCATCCTGCATATGCAAGGAAAGAAACACTACATTCAGTACATTTTATTGAAAATCATTTAATACATGTTCATTTGAGTCCTGGATTATAATATAAATAATATTGAAATGTATAAGAAACTTAGTTTTTAAAATTCAAATGTTTTCATTTCATATTTTTTAGTAAAGTCATGTATATATGTACAATATTTCATTGGCTACAAGATCGTTCCAGTAAAAATGTGTTCTGTTCATTGATTTCTCATTTCTGACCAGATGAATATAGCTTAGAAAAAAATTAAGGGAAAATGGTTAAAAGCAAGTGTCCAACATACTGTGCCATACGATGGATAAAATATTTTCAGTAATAAAACATTGACCTAACAAATGTTGCAACAGTGAAATCTTTCAATATACATCTTTGCATTATTTCACTTAGATTTGCCCCATCTTGTAGGAATCATTAAAAACAAATGGGCATTTACAGATTCAGAAAAAAAAGGGGGGGGGGACTCAGTTATTCTCCCATCTCCTTATGTTTTGATTGGAATGTCAATCAACTTTCAAAATCAACAAGCTACTTAAAAAAATTTTTTTAAGTGCCAATGAATTTCTTCTAATCTTCTCAAGTATAGGTCATCTCTGCAGAAGAAAAACTATATATAAGCTGAACCCAAAGGAGTAAATTTGGAATGGAAAAATATTTTAAAACTGCCAAAATAGAGATTCTAGTTTTACCTGAGAGCACAGTGGAAAGAATTTAAGAAAATGAAAGTCAAACTGGAAATGACTTCTAAAAAAATAAAGAAAAGAAAGAAAGGGAGGGAGGAAGGAAAGAAGAGAAAGAAAAGGAATAAACATGACTCAAAAAGCAACAGGAAGTGTTACATGCTTGTAATTTTATACGCTATATTTCAACCCTCTCATTTTACAGATGAGAATATACATGGTTCTCTGGCATCAAAATGCTCCCATCCGAGTTCTTCCTTGACAGGGAGAGGGGAGTTATTAGCTTAAGTGAAAATACTGTGTGTTAATAAAGAAAACAGAATCTAGATATTTTTTTTGCATGCAAAAGTTTGCTATAGGAATCCAAGAAAGAATTACGGCAAAATAAGCTGAAATGTATACCCCACATTCAAGGAAAGCATCTAGCAACCAGGAGGGCAGGTAGGCTTCCCGCTCCTTATATTAAGTTTCTTCTAGGAGACCATAGTGATTAGGACTCTCTTGTTGCAACAAAGCTTCAACAAAGAAAGGAATTCCATATCAGAACACAGAGGCCCTGCACTGAAACCAAAGACAGGAATTACAGGGCATCAGGAGAACCAGAACTGGGGGCTTGAAAGCCATCCAAAGCCTCCCACCTCACCTCCTCTCTCTACCATCTTGCAGAGTGGTTTTCTCTGCTGCTCAGTTCACACTGCAGGACAGAAGTGCTTGCAGCTCCCACATTTTGCATAATATAGTACAGTATCCAGTAGATAGTCTGTTGTTGTTTTTTTAACCCAGGAAAACATTTCTGATTGATCCAGATTGATTCAAGAGCCCACCCATGGATCAGTCACCTGTGGCCCCAGGTTGGGTTATGGCGTACTAACGTAAAGTCTTCCATGGTAATTTTGTCAAAGCATTGGATAAAGTAGAGGGGCGGGTGACTTCCCAGAAGATGGAGTATAATTCTCTGAAATGGGAGGGGAGAAATCTTTTCTGATATTTACAAACTATTTTTCTTCCTTGCCCACAAGACTGTGAGTACCTCAAAGATTATATCTCTAGCACCTAGCACAAGCACAAAAGCAGATGCACAGCAAATTCTTGTTGACAGATGGAGCAATTTCCTGGTATCAGTGACAGCTGGCAGTATCCATTAAATCCCTCAACCTGTAACCTTCTCTACTTATGCATAAGACTGACCTTGTCTTGTTCCCAAGTAGTCTGAACCTTAAAGAAATTGTGTTTCCTCTGGTCTCTATGTGCATCTTCAGAAAATTGATCCTACACAAATGCCAGAAATTAAAACCATAGACTGTTAATGCTGAAAGAGACCTTCAGCTTCACCAGGTCCAAATTTCTCGTTTTGCAGATAAGAGGATTGTCAGACAGGAAACTAGTGACCATGCCAAGGTTAAGACTCAGGTTCTCTCCTGATTCTCAGATCTTTTCATAAGGTACCACCTGTTATCCATGCCCCTTAGTTCCCTCAAAGAATAATCCCCATCCCCACGAACATCACAGATATGTCCAGAGGTCTGAGAATTACAATCCTGTTTTAATCAGCCCCAAACAAGCTATTAACTCTTTGGTTCAGTCTTTTCTCTTGAATCTGTTTTTTGTTGTGTTTTTTTCCCCAGGAAAAGGAGGACTGGGTTTTAACCAATGAGCAACCAACTGGCTCTCCCAAAAGCAGGATCATCTCTTCCTGGTAGTACCTGGGCTTTCTGGAACTGACAGAAAGAAAGTCCAACATGGTGCTGGATCTTGTTTAGTAAACTTATTATTTTTTTTTAATTTTGTAATTCTTTGTGACATACTTTCTTACGTTTCCATTTTTTAAGTATGCCTGTATTTTCTATATAAAAACTATATTAAATAGATGCTGCTCCACCCACACAAAATGTACATACTCTGCTGGCTATTGTAAGTTTCTGGTACACATTTTATTCAGTTGCTTAAAATGATTTTTCAATTAAAATATATTTTGCTACTAAATAATATTTTACTGGATAATGCCATTTTATGAGGTGGCCAGGGAATAATAGAGGATCAGTGACCTTTCAGTGCCACTGGCATACAACATATGATATGTAGTGCACCCGGAAATTACCAAAGGCGACCCCTTCATTCTAGAACCATCTTCTTTATAATATCTGTAACAATAAAAGTTTCCTTTGGTTTAACTAGAGAGTAACTGCTGGACCTAGTACTGTCCACACAAAGTGCTATCCTGAAGCTGAAGGCAACCTGGCTAATTCCTTTTCCAACATTGGGAAAGTCATAGGCATCAGCCTGGGGGGTGCGAGGGGGATAAAGACCGTGGTTCACAAATTAAAGTGTTCCGCTTCCTTCTCACAAATTAGAAGTGCAAAAGCTGGAAGATTAACCAAGAGCCCATCTCCGGACCGTGTCCCACAGTTCACTGTACTGGGAGAAGGAAGCTAAGAGGGAACCTGGGGAAAGAGGGGAAAAGGCAAATGGGAAAGTTTCCCCAGAGCTGTGTTCCTGTTCCCACCTGCAAAAAAAGGCCTGAGGCTGCCCGAGGGATTACTGAGCTGCCCCTCAGACCCCACTGCTTTACCTGTCTCCATCACTCTGCCTCTACCAGGGTAAAGACTTCCCCAGACTTCTGGAAAATAGAGACTAGATTTAAAACTTATATACATGAAACTAGCCAATCAAGTCTTCTCCATCCTCCGGGAGTACTGGTCTCACAGGGAGCAGTGTAGATTGTGGCACCATGGAGAAAGCAGGAATGACATTTAGCCTAAGCTCTTCTGCTATAAATGAAGTCGAATTTTCCTCACCTACCTCTACGCTCTTAGTGGAGATGATCGTGACTCACACTTCCATCAGCCACGGGCCTCGTCTCTTCCTTTTTCCTGACATTCACTCTCTTGACCAATCTTACATGTAAATGAATATAACATCAAATCCTTTTATTTATATCCCACCAACTTCCAAGATGTAAAAGCCGAATAACAAGAGAGAGAAAGATGGTGCCAGAAAACTTAAACTAGAGCAATTGAAAAAACTCAGTTCTGAAAGTCTCCGTAATGAGTGAAGTTTGTATTGTGTTACTCTGAGTAGGAGGAAAATTTTATATTTTCAAAGTAGGTCAAATTAGTCATGTTAGGCATTTCAAGGAAGTAAAGCATCATGAGTAAGGTTTTCAAAAATCTAGAAATGTGAGTCAGAATGATAATACTAATGGTAGCTGAATCTTATTTTTTTAAATCTTCAGTAACAATATACTGGTGAAGTTTTAAAGATAGAAATCATTCCCACGGTATATGAACTATCCCACAACTGCAAAAGGTGTTATGTATTGAATACTATTTACCAGACTAACATCACTCTTATGTGAAAACCCAAAGATTAAAAAATAAACACACTTTATAGCTGTCATTTATTAAACTACTATGTACTATACACTGTGCCAGTTGTTTTGCAGACATCATTTCTTTGAATACTCATAACAATCCTATTGAGATATGTATTATCTCTTTTACAGATGAGAAAAGTGAGACTCTGAAAAATAAAATAACAGCCATTAAATGACAAAGCCAAAGAAAATGCAAATCTGTTTTATTCTAAAACTCTTGCCCTTTCTACTCAACTGTTTCTGACTGTTAACATAGATATAACACTAAGCAATTTTAACTAACGAATTTCACTCAATAATGTAATTTTGAAAACAATACTTGACAGTAAAGGTGGTGTTTTCCAAGAGTGCAATATGAAATGCATATGAGAAGAACAATCGATATAGAAAAGACCCTTATTTTCTATAGAAAAGATCTTATTTTCTATAGAAAAGATCCAACACTTTTTCTTAAATCTCTAAAGGATGTTTCCCTGATATACGTGGGCATACTATTTTAAACCAACCATGACCATTCCCACAGGCACCCAGTAATGCGTCACTTTCAAATCAGGAACAAAGCAAAGAAGGCTACCCTCATTTATCTTGAACATTGTTCTGTGAGTTCTAGCCAAAGCAATAATACATAAAGGCTGTAATGAGACAATTGAGCCACAGTTTTCATTTTGGCAAAAGACATAAATAAGATCCTTGTAAGATGCTCCTTATAAGATGAAAACCCAAAAGTATAAAAATCCATTGGAAAATAAGCAAAAAGAAAAAAAATCCAATGGAAGCACTGAGTCCAGTAAACTGGATATCCATAAGATAAATATACAAAAATAGCTTTCCTATAAGCCAATTATAAATAGAAAATATAATGAAAAAGGTCCTATTCACAATAGGAGCAAATGTGCCTGCATGTGTCTGTCTGCATGTCTGTGTGTGTATGTCTGTCCCTTTGTGCATAAATGTGTATGTGTTTATATGTATGTCTATATGTGTGGGTTTTATGTATGTGTGTATGAAATGTATGCGGCCTCAGAAAAATATTGTATCTATAAGCACTTGCATAAATGCTCAAAGAATGGAGAAGCATGCCATTTCCTAGATGACAGAACTATGTGTTTAAAAGATATTTTCCCAAATAAAGTACAACAGGAATAATGTAATTCCATAGGATGGGGGGCGGGGGGAGTTGGTATTTTTTGCTTGTTGGTTTTGAAGCAGGACCAAATTATTTATTCTAATGTTCATTAAGAACAAAAAATGGAAAACGAATATTTTTTTAAAATAATAAAAAGAAACGTCTTTACTGAAAAATCAAACAAATTTCATTGCTGCAGCAATTAAAATAGTGCATACTGGATCAAGAATACACAAAAGCATCAGTGTTATACTCTGTGCATATAAATACAAATATTCTATTTAAAAACTCGTAAGTAATCAAGGCAGCCTTGATAATCTGAAATTTATTAGAAAATATAAAGAAAGAGAGCAAAGTATTGAGTGGCTGGCAGACAATTGGTAAAAATATAAAAAGTTTTGAATGTGTAGTCTCACTGCATAGAAACAAATTCAAGGAGGGTTGGAAAGTTAAATGTTGATATCAAAACCATAAAATGTAATTTTTTAGATTAATTTTTCTCAAACATTTGCAAGATGAAAAGCTATTCTAAACCTAGACGCGATCAAATAATTATGAGAGTATATGGAAAGGTAAGCAGTTTGCATGTGGAGAGCAGTTCTAAAAAGAATTGTGGGGAAAATAAAATAATTAAATTAACTAGATATTAAAATGACATGCAAAGCTCCAATAATTAATTCAGTTAGTCCTGGCCCACAGTGAAGACTGATCTCTAGTGCAGTGCAGTAGATCACCTAGAAACAAGGTCCTAGTCATCTAGGACATCACCACCACACAGGAGGCATCGACACTGTTAGTCCAGGTCTTTCAAGAAGCAGAGGACAAGACATATACTGGGGGAAACACCTGGGAGAGGAAGAGGGTTGGGAACTGGGGACAGCTTGGCGAGCTACCAGACCACAGTGCTTCTCTGACCCAGGGTGAGGGAAGGAGGGAGGGAGGTTAGGTGGAAACATCCTAGACTCAGCAGGGTCATCAGGGAGCCCTCAAGCCAGAATTGCCTTTCAGAGGAGACCCCGGCCTCCCAGGAACAGGTCTGTCTCGATAGCTCTGCCCCACTCAGTCTCTGGGGGGAAGCAGCGCGGGGAGCCTCTGAGAGCAAACAGCGGTAGGTTTCAGGCACAGCAACTGTGACCCTCGGTCACTGATGCTCTCTACGTTTGGGAGATCTGAGAGGAGCATTCTCACGGCCACCTTAGTAGCTCAGGAGCAAGGAAAGCACTGTGCTGCCACAATTATTTGGAAAAACAAAATCAGTTTAGGTCATCACCTCCCCACCATTCACCAGAATCATTGCATTTAATGAGTTAAATGTAAAGACTCAAGCCATAAAAATTAGAAAAAAATATTGAAGACTATGTACTAATATCTGGATGAATAAAGACTCTTTCAGATTAAAAAGGACCCACAAGGCTCATCATGTTTCAACTTGTGTGCATACTTTATGCCTTTTTATAAACAAATAATAGTCCATTGCTTGCCAAGTAATAGTCCACAGTTTGCTTATCCTTCCATCAGTTGATGGCCATTGAGGTTGTGACCCTTACTCTAAGTGAAAGAAGGCAGACACAAAAGGCCACATACTGTATGATTCCGTTTATATGAAATGCCCAGAAGAGGCAAATCTATGGAGACAGAAAAGCAAATTAATTGTTGCCAGGGACTGGGGGAGGAAGCAGTAGGGGATTGCTTTTCAGTGTGATGAAATGTTCTGGAATTGGATAGTGGTGATGGCTGCACAACTCGATGAATACACTAAAAACCACTGAACAGACACCTTACAAATAATTTTAAAATAAATTTTAAAGGGCCCACAAAAGAAACAAAATTACTATATTTGACTGCAAAATGTGAAACCTCTCTCACAAGTCTAAACTTAAAATATGTTGAATTTAATAACCAAGCAAAAACATACATGACAAAGGAATAATATTCTAAGATGCTTTTATTTAATAGACATCCATAAGAAAACATTTCGTTTTGGGGTGAAGATACAAACAAGTAATTCACTAAAGAAGAAATACAGGTGAAAAATAAGTGGTCTCACTAATTAAAGAAATTCACATTAAAAAATGCAAATTTTGCCTACCAAACTGGCAGTTTTGGTGGTGGTGGTAGTTTAATGATAATATTCAGTTGTCTATTAACTAAAGTTATTCTTCTGAACTTCTGTAGGAAATGTAAACTAAAACCTTTCTTCAGAAATATTGGCAACATGTATCAAACTTTTTAAATCTGTATGGATACCTTTTAATTTAGTAATTCCTTGCCTGAGAATCCATCCCATAGAAAGATCTAACATACAAGCAAATATTTATGCACAAAAGTAATTATCATTGCATTATTATTAAAAATCAGCAACAACATACATGAATAAAAGCTAGGATTAGTGGGAGAGGATGTGGCTCAAACAGTTGAGCTCCCACTTCCCATATAGGAGGTCTCAGGTTCAGTTCCTAATGCCTCCTGAAAAAACAAAAAAATGAACAACAAGCAAAACAAATGAAAAAATCAACTCAAGGAAGCCAATGTGGCTCAGTGGTTGAGCTCCAGCTTCCCACTGTGAGGTCCCAGGTTTATTCCCCAGCCCTGGATATCTAAAAAGAAAAAAAAATCTGGGATTGGTTATGTAATTCATGGTTCATCTACAGTATTAAATATTATGGAGCCATTAAATATTACATTTACAGAGATTTAAAGACAGAAAAATCATTATGACATAATGTTTCATGGAAATCAGTATATAATAAAAATGTGTTTATAGTGTGCTCTCAACTGCATAGAATATTCACATGCAAATTGCATAGAAAGTGGATACCAAGATGTTAATAATGATTTTCCCTAGGACATGGAACTGTAGATGATTTTTATCTCTAATCTAAATTTTCCCTTCATTTCTGATTTATTTTTTACTTATTTTCAATGAATAAAAATTAGTTTCATATTCATAAATATACTTTATGTTCTTAAAAATAAATTGTATATTCATATAATTAATTGAAATAAAAGCCCATGTTAATGCATGTATCATAAGCCTAATTAATTTGGCATATGCATTAGACTATATTGTATAAATGCAAAGATCTTGCCTCCACAAGTTTTGTTTAAACATTACTTCAGGAATCTTTAAAGAGTTCAGATCAAGGTGATTATCAATTTAATGTAAAAATGAGAGTTTTTACCAAAAGGAAATATCAAAAATTCTGAGCTACTTTTGTGCACAGGAGAGAAATATTAAGGACTTTCATAATTTATTAAAGTTATCAGTGTATTTTTTACAGTATATCCTTATGCTTTATTGGCTCACCCCAATAAAACATAATGAATGGACATGACAATATCTCAAATTAACCAGCCAAGTTACATCAGAATTATTTTCTTCTGCTTCCTTAACAACCAACACAGCAGCAGCAAAACTGTTTTCTTGGAAGGGACCATACCTAACTACTCATGAGTCTTTCCCAACTCTCACCTTAGGGGACTGACAGTAAAATCAAACCTTCATTTTGTTCCCTGATTATCTTATAAACCAGCCAAGGTAACCTGGGCCCAAAGTATAGACCTGGACAGAACCTGAAAAAAGAAAAAATTGGCCTCTTTTGAAAGTTATGGAAACCTGAAAACACATGGTAAGTGCTACATGTCTTTTGCTGGTACTGCAGTGACATGCTCCTAGCTGCAGCAATTGGCAGGAAAAGCCAGTTAAAATATATGCTGTTGGGTGGAATATGTCTGGGCTGCTAAATTTTGTGAACCAAACCAAGCCACTTTAAAGAGAAACACATAGATTTGGGCTGTTTGGGTGTCTGTAAGGCTGCTGTACCCTTCTCTCGGGAAGTCACACCCACCCTTCAGAGAAACCATCTTCAGATGAGTTCACTTCAGCCTCATAAGTCCCGACACGTCTAATTACATGCCTGATCCTACCCTTCTGAATCATTAGGATTCCTCCTTTCATTACGTCCGCTTGCTCTTTTTATTTTCCCAGCAGAGTGTTTAAGCTACTTTATGCTTCTATAAGTTACAGTGCATCCTATCAGCAAAGTAATAGAGTGAGAATGAACAAACTAGAAAAACCTGAAAGGATAGATTAAGGTAAAGCCAAAAAAATGGAACAAAAACTGCTTATGTGCATTTCTCAGTGACACCACTTTCTTCAAAAGAACTATTATTGAGAATCTATGAAATGTAGTCAAAAGGGAAGTATTTCCAAACTCTATTTTACTCACTTTACAGTTTGTATTCTGCTTTGTAGTTTAAAATCTATTTTCTCCTACCACGTCTCCTAAAGGTGTGAGAACTGGAAGCTATGCAGGCGTCTAACACTTTGGAATTTTGAGTAAACGTCGGTGTGCCTCCTCAGGCCTTCTCAGCTGATTCTGTGAAACCCCCTCCTTACCGGTAGGAAAACTGAGACACGGAAAAGCAACACCAACAAGATCTAGAAATTTCAGCCCACCACATGAAGGCCAAAGCTGAGGCCCCAGAGTAGTCAACCCAAGCTCCCTTTCTAGAGAACGAGCCTTACCTAGAATGTAGCCCTGGCATTTGCAGCCCCATGTAAGCTTTATAACTATGGTAGTTTATTATGCCAGCCTATGCTTCTGATGTTTGCAAAATAAAATGTTCTTAATCACAAAGCAGCCTTGGTTTATGTGAGAGTCCCACCAAATACCTTCAGGCTATGTTTAAAGGACAGCTCAAAACGTTCCGTGAGCCATAATTGCAACTTTGAGAAGATCTCATGATGAATGGCTTTCAGTTCTCTGAATGTTCTCATCTTGAGACCTCTGCACAAGTCATTTCCTTTACCTGTGCCATTTTCCCTCTGTTCCCAGTTCTCTTCCCCTAACCCCACCATTATAATTGCCTTTCTCCATCCTATTCTTTCTACTATTTATTCTTGAGTTCTCAAATGCTGTTGACTTGTTCTAAATGTCACCCCCACCCCACCCCTAGGCCAACTTATATAAGACACAGGGACAGTGAACACTGCCTTTTCTCATTTCACGTTTCCTTCTAGTAGGCAAATGCAAATGAGTGGAACAGACAAGTCATTGTGGATATCCAACTGCAGAATATATGGTGTGTGTGATTTATTCAGATTCAGAAGGAGAAGCAACAGGTCAGATAAACCCAGAAGCTCTCTTAAACACACACACACACACATACATGTGCCTTTTTATTCCCATCAAAACAGTTGATGACTGGTGGTACACCACTGCTCAGTCTGCTACACTTGAACCTTGAGTAAGCCCCAAAACATGGAACTGAGATATGGAACTCAGAAGCCACTTGCCATGGTGCAGCAAGAATATGCTTATATTATAACTGGGTAAACTGGTGCTAAGGTATCCCCTACTAGAGTAAAAGGTAAAAGAGACACCAAGCTATGACTATTCCCTGCCTCTGTCTGCACAGGCCACCAAGATCATCAAAGTTTGACAACCCCACCAAGTGGAATTACAGGAAGTCATTATCCACTCATTTGTATTCTTAATCTCATGTATATCTTTATCCTAATATTTTGCTGATTCTGTCAAACTAAAGGAATAGCAAATCTACCCAAATCAGCGTCATTTTTCTCCCTAATCTTAGGGGTAGGACTAGTCTGTGGGCTGATCTAGCTGAACTTCTGGTCAACCATCACAAACTCCTTTGAACACATATCCTAACACATCCCTCAAGGTGAAGCTAACTAGATCATAGGTAACTCTGTTTTAGCCTACGTGTACTTATTTGCTTTAGATTTGTCTCGTGGTAATACAGTATCTACAACGTGAGGATCTAGTACCAAGACAACTGGGAGTGAGTGCACATAGGGAGCCGTGGATGGGGCATTTAACCCCCACCCTTGTGGTTAAGAAAATGTAAACCATTCCAAACAGTTGTACCTGTTTTTCTTGGTACATAGCACACTTTAATTTACCAACTCCTTTTATTTCTATTGCTAAACTTGATGCCTTTCCCAGCCCCTATATATTCTCTTATTCTGCTTCTGAATTCATCCCGACCAACAGTAGCCCTCCCCTATAGTTCTGAGATCAATCAATAGCAGGCATCTGTCATGCGCCTGTCTCTCTAGCTAAACAAGCTCCTTGAAGACAGAGATCATATCTTTTTTATCATTGTATATTTGACAACATAGTAGGTGCTCAATTTAAATACTAAGAATAAAATAATAAAGACTAGTGAGGGGAAAGCTTTCATAAAACTTAAAGTATCTGGGGGAGTCCCACCCCCAGAAATATAGCATCATAAAAATATCATACACCATTTTAAATAATGTATTTGTGTGTATATTCATAATTTTTCTTCAGAGGAAAAGTAACCTAATTTTTCCATTCTGTTTTCATAATTTGCCTTTCCAAAGTCAAAAGAAGAAGAAATCTGAAAGATTAAAATGATGATGGCTACCTCAAAGGCTGGGCTAGTTCAGAGTGCTGAGAAGTATTTAGCACGTACCTACAGTTTGATGTACTGATGAAGTTTTAGAGGATATTTGGTAGTGAAAAGTTACTGTGATTAAAGGAGAAGAGTGAAACAGTATTCAAGAGTTACCTGCTCAGCCTGCCTGTGCAAATTGCCCAGCCACACTCCTCACTGTTGGTGAATTTTGGCATTCCACCTCCTTAGCACCTTAGAACTTGCTGTTTCATTCCCATCATTGACGAGTATTTGGTTTTCAAACTACTTTGTGGCTTTAACCTTATAAATGAGATTATGCCCTCTGTGCTGTCTGTAAAAACTGCTCATTTTCTTTTTATTTCCTAACAATCTAAATTGCTCACTGAACGGTTTTGAGTCTTAGCAATTATGGTCAGAATAGAAATGAAAGGGAAAATATTCTACAAAAAATAAAAGTTCTTCCATTAAAATCATGTTTATTAATCAGGGAAAATTGAGTTCAGACTGGACAATATATGAATATTTGGAATTACTCCTTTTGTTGGCTAGGGTCCTGGTATTTTGCTTATTTTTAAGTCCTTCCAGTTAGATGTACATACTGAAATATGTACCAATGAAATTATATGGATCCTTAGATTTTCATACAAATACTACAGAAAAAAATTGGGAAGGGGAAAGGTATAGATGAAGCAAGAACAAGATATTAATAATAGTTGAAGATGAGTACATGGTGTTCATTATGCTATCCTCTACTTTTCTGCATGCTTGAAAAATCTCATAATAAAAATTTGTTTATATCACATTTATTGGCTATGATCTAATGAGCCTCATGCTTGATATCCATGAACTTGGAATAAATGTATTGCTGTTCAATCCACAAACTGGCAAATACATTGTGTCTAGCAAACCTAGGATTTGAAATGATAGAACGGTAAACTGTGTCACTCCTTTAAAGAAAGTATAGCTGATTCACTCTTGTGCTCAGTTTTCTTGTTAATATGTAGGATCCCTGAACTTAACTGCTTCATCCTCTAGGGTCCATAGCACTTCGTACATACCACCTTTCTCTTTATAGCGTGGCTATAAAGATTATGTGTCTGAAGCTCCTTAATGGCAAGCTCCATTTCTTATTTATGGGTGCAGTGATTGAAAACACAGACTCTGGAGTTCAACCACCTGAGTTCAAACCCTGGCCCCTGCCCTTACTGGCCCCATGATTGGGACCAGGTACTTAACCTTTCCATGCCTCACTTTCCTCATCTGAATAATGGAAGCAATCACAGGAACTCCTCCAACTGCGGCTGCTGTGAAGATTAAAGGAGCCTCACACATAGTAAGTAGGAACTTACAGAATTTCCTGAATTAAGTACATTTCCTCTTGAGTCCCATTGCCACATGTACAGGCCATGGGATTTTGCCCCAGGTGCTCTTATTTCCTAGTTCCGTATTCTGTCCACCCAACAGCTGAGCCAGAAGAAACTTCACAACAATACTGTTCAGCCCTTCAGAGGAAATACAGGCGACGTCATCAGCCTCAAGGTGACCTTGCTGATTCTACTCTGGTGAATGAGACATTCTATGGATTTGATGCCTTAATTTCTCCCAAGCCCCTTCCACTAAAGAAGGTTGGACCTGGAGTTGAACACCCTTGTCCTTGGCTCTCTGTGCCACACTATCAATTTACCAAGAAAACCTATTTTCCTGACCCCTTTCCCTACGTACCCATCTGGTGTCCCTGATACCAGCATAACACCACTGACCCTCCTTCCTTCGTTCTACAGGCTTGGTGTGCAGCCTTCTGACCCAGGTATTAAAATAAGGCTCTGGAGAGCAAAGGTTTGACCAGATTTACCTCACCACATGCCCAGATAGAACAGTGTCAGGGCAGCAATTAAAGTTAGACTTGAACATAAATCACAATATTCAACAGAGTTAAAGATGCTTAACATGTCTTATTCATCCAAAATATTTTTTTTTTCATATTTTTAATTCTCTGAAATGGAACTGTATCTTACAATGGCATGCCAGGGTATAATATGGTAATTTAATGGTATATCTGAACCGTGGTTCAAGAAGAAGTAATAAAATCAAGTCTTCAATGTTTGGTATGATAATCAATATACTATTTGGCAGATGAAAACGTATGAGCGTAGGTGTTACTAAGCGGAGCTCTGGAAGTATTTGCTGGGTTTGAGAGAAGCATTATTGAGCCTTTGTCTAGGGCTGTGTTTTCTAAACCCTGGTGTTTCTAATAGAAAATAAACACCAAGATAAAGGACAAGCAGGCATTCCTGCCTCCTGGGCTCCACCCTTAAACACAACAACATGAATTCTTTGAAACCCTGAACCTTGATTTGGGGACAGCTCCTTCCTGAACATCCTTGTTTTTGTTTGTATGAGTCACTGTGGAATGCTCCTCTCCAGATCCCCAGCCCCACTCTCTTGGTTTCCCTGAATAGGAGAATAAGGGGAAGAGGATTAGCTAAATCCATCTTTTTCTCCCTAAACTGCTTCTTACACACAGTCCTTCCCTTTCACAGGCTTAAACCTTCTCCACCCTGCATCAGCCTGGTCATCAGGTTCCCTGGTGATTCATAGAAACATGCGCGGGAGGGCCTGCCTTTTTTGGCAGCAGTACCCGGGCTACACCCTAACACGCTTACTTTGTCTTCCTTTTGCTGATATGATCATTTTCCCCTTTTCTCCCAGTGTGCTGATTTTTCAGCTTCATCTTCCTCTCTCCCAGCAAATGTCCCATTCCCCAGAAAGGCTTCTGCAGTAACAATCACAGGTTGCCAGTCCCATTGACAGCACAACTCTCTGCAATGTTGTCATAACCAGAAGGGGAAAGGGTCTTATTGAACTTCTTAAGGTCCTTGAGGGCCAGAGCCTCTGTGGATTTCAGATTTTTAAAAGGAGGCTCAGAGGGGAAGAGACTTCCCCAGAGTTACATTGTCATTAGCAATAGAGTGAAGTTCAGATCCTTGGCCACTGCCCAGCAGTCCTTCATCCAGGGAGTCTGTACCTCCCAGTTTAAATTTCCCTCCAATTGCAGTTTCAAAATAGCAGATAAATTACAATACTGGGCCATCCTTGCCCTCTTCCAGATCTTTCTGGTTTATAATAAAGAGGTTTGAGAATGCAGTGGACATCACCATTATTACCCAGAGGGTGGTGGCTTAATGGGTGCAGCAATCTGGTTGGAAAGGGAGCCTGAAGGTACTCTTGCATAGAATTTTAGTTAAGATCAAGAAAATCAATTGTCCACAAAGAATGGAAAATACATGGAAAGGGTAAAAGTGTGCCCCAAGCTATGCCCTAGGCGTCCTCACTCAACACAGCAATATATTCCTAATTTTTTTTTCTCTTAACTTTATTTGTACATTTTATAATTGAAAATACAAACAATTAAAAACTAAAAAGTAAACACAGATGAATAAATATATACATTTCTCCATTAAATGTAATGGCTACATATAAAATTTTTTGTGTGTGTGTGTGGATCAAACAATATGTTACACAATATATTTAGTTCATAGTAA